>OZ020168.1:16558562-16608416 GCA_963971145.1 Sussaba pulchella
GTCGAATGCTGTTTTCACGTTCGACCGATAAACAAAATTCTCGATCGGTTATCGAAATTTTTTTCGGCAAACGAATCGATCTCGCGAAATCCACGTCAACGTCGTATTCGTTCGATGGAGTTTTTAACAAGCTCTTTACTCGTCGCAATTCCGTGAGAAGATCCATGGTTTCTTGCGAGGGTTCGTGAAATATTCGACGTTTGGGACGACGTATCGACGAATTATCGTCCATTTCCGTGTCGCTCTGATGATCAACGCCTTCTTGTTTGCGCAATACCGATTTTACGGTTATCGAAGATTTTGATTCGGTATTGTCCTCGCTAGCCGAACGCAACGCGAAATCATTGGAATCTCTCGAATCTGTGGATGCCGTTGTCAAACTCGTCGTCAAACTCGATGTCAAACTTTTCGGCATTTCCGAATTATCAATTTTTTCGTTGTTCTTCGCGCAATTAATATTTTCTTGTTGTTGATTGTTGTAATTATGATTGGCACGCGTGCGTCTTTTAAAAGCCGCGTAAGTTTCCACAGGCAAGTCTCGAACTTCAAATTTATCGTGAAGCATTTTAAAAGTTCCACGAACAAAATCTTGACTATGATTGGACGATCGTTGACTGACCAATGACGAATCACCGCTTTGATAACCCAAAGACGACGCCGATGGCATCGAAGCCACCACGGTTTCCCGCGACAATTTCAAATTGTCCGACGATATTCCACGTTTTTCGAACAAACTTTGACGATCGTTGAAAATTCCACAATCACCGTTTTTCTTGTTTTCCATGTAACTGTCCAATATTTCTTCGGAAACTTGTCGTCTCGTTCGTGATTTAGAATTTTCCGTACCACCGAATTTTTCCAAAGCATCGTCGAAAGTACGTCGTCGTGATTTTTCATCATCAAAATCTTTTTCATCGTCGACGATCGTTTTTTCTTTCGTCATTCGATCGTCCAATTTTTCATCGGATTTGCAAATTCGCGATTTCTCGTCATCGATTATTTCGACGGAATTTTGTCGGGAAAAATTTTCCCCAACGTTTTTCAATTCTTCGGAATCTCGTCTACGAGCTTTGCTCGGAGAAGCGCACGAATTTCTCGGTAAAAATGAATTTTTCGTTCGCGAAACCGCGACGGTTTGATTAGTACGCGAATCTTCGGGTGATACACGAGATATTCGTCTTTTCGTCGGTGAATTCGTCGTGCTATCGTCACTCGCGATCACACGTTGCGTCAACGTTGATTCCGCGCCATCGATCACTTGATTTTTCAACGTTGTCGCGAATCTTCGCGATCGTCTTCGTGGCCATCTAGGTGAATTTCCCCAACTCGTTGCTTCTCTCGGTGAACCCACGTGTATGACACTCGTGGAAAATATTTCGTCACTCGTCGTTACCCGACATTTAACGAGTTCGGCGACATTCGCCGATCCATCGTCGGACGATCGCGGATCGATGTTTTCACGAGAATCTTCGGACGGTGGAAAAGAAGCTGGACCGGAATCCAAAACATCGTCCAAAGAAGCTCCGCGCAACGGATTAACGTGATTTTTCAAGGTCGACGTAGTTTCGTTCAAATCTTCGGTCTCGAAAGAATACATTTTAAGCAAATAACCTTTTCCATTGGCTCGTCGACTTCCGGTTCTAAAAATATTGTTGTTTTCGATCGAAGTTGTTTCTTTAATCTCATCATCGATGTTTTTCACGATAACGATAACATCCTCGTCTTCCTCGTCAACGTCGTTTTCCACATGGGTCAAAGGACGTTCGATCGTCAATGGCGACGGTTCCATTGGTTGCGTTCTTTTACCGGTTATTCGGGGCAATTCTCGAAGCGTATCGAACGTAAATTTATCGATAGTTCTCGAAGTTCCAATTTTTTCGAGATAAGGTTTTTCCACGGCTTTGCTGGGACCAATTTTTTCGAGATAAGGCTTACCCGTTATTCTCGGTCCCATTATTTTAGCCAAAAAAGGTCTGTCCTCGGTCATCGATATACCGATTTTACGCAAAAACGGACGTTTCTTATCTTTATCGTGATTCTTCGAAATTTCCGTCGAACGATCGCTCAATCTTTCGTTGCTGTAATTCGACGAATTATCACTGCTCTTCGATCGCGTTCTACGATTTCGCGGAAAAGGCGTTAATGGGGTTCTCGGTGTTATCGAGGGACTGACGTCTTGATTCGGACAAGTTTCGTCGAGAAGCGCAATGGCGTCGTTGAGATCCATGTAAGCTTTTCGCGGTACGGAATTAGCTCGTGAAACTTCGTTGCTTTCGACACTGCTGTCCTTCGTCGAACGTAGATCCGGTCGAAATAACGAATTTCGATCGTAATGGGAATTGTAAGACGAGGGATGAAAAGTTGCGTCGCAAATTAATCCGGTTGATTCGTCACCGTGACGATCGCGATACCAAGGTGTTACACCGAGATCGTCCGGTCTCGGTGCTGGACTTGAATCGCGCTGTGTCGATCGTTGACGATTGTGCAACTTGTCAAACATGGTTTTCGACGTAGCACCGCGTCCACTCGTCGTACCTAACATGGCGATCAACGGTCCACGATTGTGATCGTTCGCGCGATCGTTGATCGCTCGTCGATAAGTCGAACACGTGGCAAAATGTGGTGGTGCAGGTCTCGCGGTTTCCACGATAACACGACCTTGGGCACACGGAACAATCGGTTCACCGTCGGCCGGTGCTTCTTCCGGTGTCAATGGCAATGCTGCCCCGCGTCCGAATTCGATGAACCACAGCTCGTCCCTCAACTCGCTTTCTCACTTCTTCTCATTCATGTCCTTGTTCAAATAGTGTAGCACGTAATGTAGCACGAGGTCGTAGCAATACTTGTACTCGGTCTGCGGTAGAAAAGAGGGAAATATGAGTGTGCGAGTGAAGAAGGAACGTACGGAACGTGCTAGTTGTCTAGTTTTCGGACTTGCCATGTTTTCGACGAGTTGAGGCCTGTGACGACGAACAGTTTTTACGGCTTGAAATATATCTACTTCACCGTGTTGTATGACCTGTTCGATGCAAGCGTTAGCGGCGCAATAAACGCCGCAACGGCTACGACCGTCGGGTGATACGACGGCCACGGGACCGTAATCCGTTCGTTGACGCCAACGTTCGACCATGTTCATCAGCTCGACGAGACTGTTCGTTGAGGTTGGAACTTTGTGACCCATTGGCCAACACGTCAATTGAAACAGTTGTACGGTTTTTGGGGGTGCTTTCACACCGGCCATTAATTCCGTTAGAGAGACTATTTTTTTGTTTATCCTGAATACCTGCGGGAAGGAAAGAACAGGGATGTATCTTTTTTCTTTTTTTTTTTTTTTTTTTTCGTTTTTATTTTATTCGTTTCGGTTTTTGTTTTGTAGGAGCGCGAGGGGGGTGGAAGATAAGTGGGTGGGGTGATAAATTCACGTGGACTATTTGCGAAATGGTTTTTTGGGGTAGATTTTTATTTTTATTTGTTTTTTTTGGGGAAGTAACTTTGAGATACTCACCCATGTCTTGATGTTCGTGTAATGGTTGTGGCTTATGTGATCTATCGTGAACACGGGACCGTATTTCTTCGAGTGTCTGCCCTCGGGCCAGAAACTTGGAAAATTGGTCGAGGTTTGGGGCGGTACGCAAAGCACAACGACCGCTGCGCACTCGTAATCGTAAACGAGCGACCAAAACTCGCCGCACGTGTGTTTCAACGGCCACTCCGTAACTATGTACTCCCGAGGTTTCGTGTAACCCTGTTAACGAAACAAAATGCATCAGCGACGGTGAATTTTCGTCGAGGACTTTGCGAATACGAATTTCGCGGTGAGAACGATGTGGTTTTGAACGGTGAACTCACGTCGACGAAGACGGCGTTTATGTAATCCGTGAAACTGTTGCCCTGAAAACTCGTGAGGTAGGGACGAAAGTTGTCGGCTACGGAATAATAGAAATGTTATTGTTTTTTTTTTTTTTTTGGATTATTTATAGTTGATCGTCGCGAATTCGTTGAGTGACGGACGCTGGAAATTTTTTGCCGGTAAATATAAGAATAATTATTATTAATGTTAATAATATATAATTTATAATATTAATGATAATGATGAATATTATTAATATTATAAATTTTATAGTTGGTTATTATTATTTTTAATAACATAATTATTATTACTCTTATCGTATTACCCTACGATTTTTCCCACTATTGATATTATTATATGAGATATTATGTATAATTATATAGTGGACTTTGTATTGAAATTATATCAATCGATACTGTATTATATATAATACTTATGTGAGAATAATATGCTGGAATCGCTTTGGACCGTAAAATCGTTATTTTTTGGGGTTAGTAACTTACGCGGAACCACGAGAACGTCTCGATTCTTTTCCCTATTGTCGGCCCGATGTCCTCCCGCGCAATCGCCGATCGTGAAACGTGGCGTTTGTTTGCATATCTGTTGATACTCCCGCTGATACTCGTTCATTTTCGTTATCGGATTTTTCACGCTCTTCTGCTTCAGCCGGAGCGAAAGCTCCGAAACCGGAAACCACGAGGCGCCGCATATCACAAACTCCTCGAGGGTGTCGTACACGAATTTGTACTGATCCTGTTGATAATATTTTCGATTGAACAATTTTCGTAGTTACATTACATCCGTATACATAATTCATGCGGATTATTGTGTGAATTGAAGAAAAATTGATAATATTTCGCCTAAATTTATTTTCAGATATCTGCGTTGAATTCGATATATTTTTTTTATCTATTATTATTATTATTATTATTATTATTATTATTATTACGAAAATTACGTCATAATAATAATTTATTATATTAATATTATAATAATAATAAAAATATTATATAATAATAATTATTATTATTTCTATTATTATTATTATATGGTACACGAAAATGTTGTTTCTTGTAATAATGATAATAATAATAATAATGATAATACTAATATTATTATTATTTTTAATAATATATATAATTATTTATAATATTAGATTGTTAATATTATTATTATTATTATGATAATAATAATAATCATTATTATTATTATGATAATAATAATAATCATTATTATTATTATGACAGTAATAATAATCATTATTATTATGATTATTATCATTTGATATTTTCATTTCGTATCGATAGTCCAAAATCAAAACACATTCTTGATATTCTCAATAATAATAATAATTATAATCATTATTTACCATAGATTCTATGAGTCCCCGCCGGCTCTGTCTCAGCTTCTTCAAATATCCAAATACATCGAACGCATCTTCTTCCTCCGCAAGCTCCATATTCGCGTCGATTGCCAAATAAACCCCGGAACGTCCTCCTCCGTCGCTATAAAAAAAAAAGCATATAAAACATTCGTAAAACCCGAGATTCGTCATTCATCGTCGTTGCTTCGCGCGCATCGAGAAAAAAAAGGAGAAAAAAAAAAATGACGAAACGGTGAATTATAAATCGACCGCTCACTTGCAATGCACGACCATCGGACCGGATTCGTTCTTGATCGTCGATCCAACGACGGCTCTGACGCGTCGACGAAACTCAAGCACCGCATTTCCGAAGGGACACGTATGCGAGTGCCACTCGGTGTAGTGAAACTGGAGCAAAGTCCTTTCCTCGCTCACTTCCTGCTCAACGGAAAATTCGATGAAACACCGATAAAATTATTGAATTTCCGTTTCGCAAAATGTTGCAATAAAACATACGACGACGAGCATCGAGCGTGTGTAACGCGGCGATGTATTCATGATTTTCGAACGATCGATAATCGTTTATCGTGATGGGGAGAAAAAGTATGGAGGAGAATCGAGGATTTATGATTGCGGATGGAACATAAATTACGTACGCCCGCGTCGTTTTTCTTGTACAGTCTTATCGTTCGTATGTGAAAATTAGCGAGTTCCTCTTCCTTGAGCACCGAGACGCCTATGCCTCCGTACTCCTCGTCCTTGTCTTTGTTCGCTGGCCAATATTGCACGCACATCACCTGTTGACGAATATTCATTATTAAAATCGAATTGAATTAAATAATTAATCAAAAGAATTTTTTTAAACTTTTGTTACTTTAATATTAAATTTGCTTATACCTTTAGGTTATTTCTTTTCACTTTAATAATTACTTAATTACTTCAATTTCAAGGTTTAATCCAATAATTTCCTTTTTTTTATAATTTTTTAATTTTAACGTTTTTCTTAGCAATATTAGAATGATCGTTTTTTTTTAATTGAACGAGTAGATAAAGCGAGCCGTTTGAATACGCCAAGGAATAACCTCAATAAATATGTATCAAATTGATGATTCCATCGATCCGAGAGCCGACGTGTGAGCAAATGGCGCGGATTAATCGTCGACGTTACAATGAAAATTCGTGAAGTCGAGTTCTCAATGGAGCAATGGAATTTCGAAATTAATAGCGTTACGGAGTAATGCACCGTTGAACATGGGGCAACGGGTTGGTACGGACGAGTTTTGCATACAGGTCGATTCGAAGATAGCTCTCCGACTCGAGTACACGAATATCCTGGCAGCAACGACAAAATCTCGAGATACTCGAGTGCTTCTCGAAAGATCGCTGCGCTACAATTTCGCGATTCTGCTCGCCCCCGCACTCGCGCTTATTTATATATGTTTCGGTAGATCATAATGGTCCCGGTGCCACAAAGCCACTAGACGCGAAAGCCCGGCCCCGCCATTATAAAATCACCCACCTTTATAAAATCGAAGGTTTTCGTTAGCATAACTATGCACGATGCTCTCTCCTGCCACACCATTCGCCAAAATTCCGTAACAGTTGTTTCTATAGGTCCCTGAGTCACTATATAGGCGTTTGGTTTTAATATACTCTGCAACATACGATCGCAAATTTAAACAAAATAAAATACTAAAATTTAATTCGAAAATTTAATTATACTTGAAAAATTGTAAAATATTGATAAAACTTGGTACTGATAAAAAATATTGCCATAATTTTTTCATAATAGCACATGAAGGTTATCTAAATTTAATATATCATCGAAGTAATATAAGCTAGAAGAAAATATTCGGTACAAAATTTTATCTAATAAATGATTTTTTCTCTGACTAAAAAAATGAAAAAATAAATGAAAAAAGTTGAATAAAATAATATCGAAAATCATGACTCCCAAGGATTCTTCAAAATTAGACTTACAGTTTTTTAAGAGTCATTATTTTGAATATTATCTTACTTTAGTTATTCATTTTTGTATCAGCGACATTTTTTTACTCTGACTAAAAAAATGTTCACTGATATGAAAATTAAAATAAAATAAAATAATATTTCCAATAATGACTGTCAAAAAATCGTAAAAATGAGGCTTACAATTTTCGAAGAGTTATTATTTTTAATAATATTTTATTTTTATTAATTATTTTTGTATCAGCGAGATTTTTTTTCTTTGACTAGAAAAATGTTAACTGATATGTACGAAAATTGAAGAAACAAATAATATTTAAAGTAATAATTCTTAAAAAATCGTAGATTATAATACTTACGTCCACGTAGGATGCATTAACGTAATCCGAATCGACTTGTCCTCCTATCGTTTCCAAAACGACTCTGTTGTAATCATCTGAAACGTACGAAGACCATTATTCAATCGCTATTTTGTTTGACGAAGAGAAAACACATTTTTATTATCCGCCGACCGTTTGAAACGATAATCGAGCGAATTACTTCGCGTCGGGTGAACAGTCTCGTGGTTTTGAACCGTGAGAACGCGATTTGCTTGTACAAATAAAATAAAACGTTGAAGAAGTAAAATCCGCGCGACCCAGAAATGTCACGCGATCCAACGTTCGTTCATTTATTCAAAACTGAGTTTCTTTCGAAGCTTTAATCTTGGCTCTGCCCATCGCGACCAGGTTCTTCCGTTCTTTTTTTTTGCTCGTGCGATTCGCGTTTGGGTAAACAGCGAACTCGGCGACTGTTAGACGCACAAGTATGTCTCAATTTAACAATTCTGCATCTTTATTCCAGTTAACCACAAATTTTTCCGAAAGCTCAGACTGTTTTCAACTGTTTGAAAAAAAAATAATTGCACAATAATCGACGTCTACTTACATGGAATACAACGTTGGTTCTGATTCTTCTCCTTGTTCGCAGGTTTCAACGCGTGTCTACACGAGTGATTTTCGATTTTGCAGGCCGTCTGTGAACAAACAATCGTAATCGATATTTAAAAAAATAAAAAATCACTCGAATAAAATTGATCCAAATTCACTAATTTTATTTTCAGTATTTAATTCTTCGAAATGGAATTAAACATTTTTCGAACTTTTTAATAATGATGATTATTAATATTATACAATTTATAAAATTAACAATAATACTGATTATTATTGATGTTATAAATTATATAATGATTATTATTTCCTATAATATAATTGTTATTACCATTCGCCTACGATTTTTTCCATTATTGCTATTATTATATCAGATATTATATATTATTACATTATATTTGAATTATATAAATGAAGATAATACTATATATAATATCTCTACAAGAATAATATGCTGGAAAAAATCAAAAATCACTCTTATAAAATTCATCCAAATTCACTAATTTTATTTTCAGTATTTAAATTCTTCGGAATGGAATTTAAAAATTTTCAAATTATTTTCGTGAACTATTTTTTTTTCTCTCGTCGAGGTTTGTGTCGTGCAAATATTTACGCAAAGCAATGGCGCCCGGGACAACACGATAGGCAATGGACCGGCTGAACTGCGGGGGATGAATAAAAATAAAAATAAAAATAGAACGAAAAATAGAATAAAGACAACAAAAGCGCGGGGATAAGCGAGATGTTCTGTTAACGAGAGACGAAGGATGAACCCGTGCTATATCGGCGAAGTCCACAAAAGCTCATAAATATTGCCAGCCTCCTTCTTTCCCAATGTAAGCACGGAACCTGAACGCGTCGTCGTATAGGTAGGGTGTAAACACCCCCCCCCCCCTTACCCCTCCCCACGTACTCTATATGCATCACGGCATACAGATACGGTGACAATACTCCCTCAGGTACATAAAACACCGGATGACGTAACTGTAAAGAGTCATATGCATCACAGCGAAACCAGTGAACAGAGTGAAAAGAATAAGAGAAAAAAAAAACCGATTTTTTTCATTTATTTCAATGCTATTCTGGACCTATCAGTTAGTAGAGACTAGAATAATTGCATTTAAAATGGTTTGGAATGGGGTGCTAGAATATTCCGTGCTCTGCTGAGTTGCGTCGTTTTGGGGTTTTTTAAAAAGTTTTTTTTTTTAATTTCGTTTTGTTTCTGGAGTTTAGCTGCGTTGAATTTTTGAATAGTTTCTGAGAATTGTGAAAAAGGTCGGTTTGGGAGGGTAGTATTTTTTGAATGTGCAGAGAAGTCGGCTGTAATCTGGTCGACGGTGCTTTTATTCGGGGGAGTTTAATTGCCGGTAATAAATTATTTACGAAACGTTTGATCCTGGAATCGCTCTAAACGAGTACGTAGGAATTTCGTTGGGCTACGTGGAAGGTTAATGTCGTTGTTTTTATGTATTTTTTATGGACGATAAAATAGAAAACAGGTGGTCAAAAATTATATCGGGTTTTTAACTTTTGTTCGGACGTTTGAAATGATTCTTCAAACCCTGAATTCTTTCTGAACATTCGATCTTAATGCGTGTCTAGCTCGTGGAAAAGAGGGAGAAAAAGAGAGAAGCTGCCCCCTCCGTTGGTACAAAATTATTTTTTAAAGCAAAACGAGTCGTACACCAGATGGACTATATTAGCATATTTTTATAAATAAATACCATTAAGCGGATAAAGCCAGCCGATACGTAAAATAAAAAATATGCTTCAATACTTTAATTTTCAATAATTCTACTTCCAAATAACTTTTCTAATGCTACCATTTTTAGTATGTTATTTATCCGGAATAACAAAATTCGTAATATTATTTTTCTGCCGTATCAAATTCAATCACATTGTTGATAATCGCGCAGGAAGAATTTTATATATACCGTATAAATCGTCAAACGTACGCACAACGATTATTACTTATCCCCAATAATACCTACTATTACTAATATACAATTGTTTATATTTACTCCACTTATTATTCATTAATATTTATTTATATTCATATCGATACGTCGATTCGTCCTGCTCTAAGATCAATCGTCCAGCTGCCAAACGAGACAAACCAAAGCCAAAAATGATTGTCCAAGGTCGTTAAAACGAGATTTTCGTCGGCTTTCGTTAATTTTATTTCAAGCAAGTTACGGCTTTTTCGATTACGACGGATCAATAAGACATTCCTTTCGCTGTGCGGTTGGGCTAAAAATAAATTTAAGGGGCTTGCGATGGAATGCAAAAAGCCCGAGAAAGCTCCGGGTTTGAACGGCACGTGGGGGCTCTCAGGGGCACGCGTGTTCGCAACGATAAAAAAACCAAACAAAACATAAGAGAACAAGAAAAAAAGGAAACAACCAAAAAATCGAAAAAGAAAATGTCGAAGGTTCTTGCGCGAGGCGGTGTGGTCGACTTTCACCGCTGTACATCGAACAAAAAGCTCTTTACGTTCGTTCGCTTCCGCTGCGGCTGCGATCCAAAATTCATTGTCCGTAGGAGATTCGGATGGAAAACAAAGAAACCGCGAACGAAGGAGGAGACGACGAGCGGATCGTAAGGCTCGCGCGGTCGTTGGAATACGATAATGACAACGACGGAGACAATGCGTAAGGTAGGTTGAGTAGCCGCGCGATTATATCGTGACCGTCGTAATGGTGGACGAACAATGAAACGTCTGTTTTGACGGAATTTTGACGGAAATTTGACGAACTTTGTGAAACAAACGAATGAGAGTTGATAAAGAGAGATAAAGTTTGAGGAGGATACAAACGATTCGTCGTGAACCCTTCAACGTGACACGAGTGAATAATTTCGCGGTCACACTGGGTGGATTCCGACGGGGGGTTTTTTAACAAACTATTGTGAGCAATCTATCCGTTCGATGTGGTTGGAAAAATTATGAAACAAGCTTTGAACATTCTAGATGATGTACGGGAGTTATATTTATGAGGGATGAAACGGGGACATGATGGAAAAAATTCGTAGAGAGATGAGAACGCAAACGAAAAGCGCTGGTCGGCGGTTTATTGACGGGAGTTCACCCAGTGTGGAGGTGAGGGTTAATTTGAGGGAGGAATTTAAAAGGAAGAGGATACGGATTTTTTTATTTAATGGAAGATGACTGAAATGCAATTTTGAGGGATGACATTTTTATTTTAAATTGGTTTATTGCATGATTATTGAAGGTTCAGTGATTAATCGAATTCGAATAGTGAGTTAAGACAAAGATTATTTGGCTTTGAGAGAATTTAAAGTGTATCGACGCAATTGGAAGGAGACACGATTCTATGGACGTCCAAGTTCACATAATTTACCTGAAGTAATTTCGAAAATTAATTGAATCGAAGAGGATAAAAGTCTCTACATTCCATTCGAGTCAACGCAAATGCAATTCAAATTGATGAAAAACGATATTTCTAATAGACTTACAATAATCGTTAATCAAATAATAAATTCTATTCATGAATTAAAACAATTACGATTTGCCTTTGATAGAATCGTATTTGAGGCAGATTCGACGTAATTGTAATGAGACGAAATTCAATTACATATGCAAAAGGAAAATCCGTCGAACCAATCAATTGGATTATAATAAAATCTCTTGTCCGGATACTCTGGAAGTTTCAAGTTGTTACTGGAGAGGAATGATAGTTCTTGATAGAATACATAGATTGTTTCGAAATTTTCTGCTGCATAATTTAGTTACACATTTATGAATTTAACACGGTCGCTTATGGGAAAACAGCTTCTGCAGACGTTAATGGTTGCAAAACGAATGGAACTGAATCGCCGTAAATTCGGAAAAAATAATATCATTAAGATTCAGGATCAACAGATCGATTATGCTAAATTTCAATTAAATCGACTGACCAATTGTCGAGAAATTAATCAAAGTTACCAGGAACATCGCCCGAATCAGTTGAAACAGTCACAGTCACTGACAAAACGTCAGTCAACCACACGCCAATACCGTCAAATTTCACTTCAATTATTATTAAAAGTGGCCAATTAACATTTCTAAGTGTCAATTTATTATTATTGCATCTCTTCGTATCCCAAACATATACGACATCATCCAGACTTCTAAATCCACGATTCGTCCATTTTGGACCAACTTTTCGCCCGACGATCCATCCAGGATACAGCTCAGGATGATAAGTGATTGTTAATTCACGGAAATTGTTGAGCAATGTCGAGATTAAAGGTCTCGTTAAAAGTTAAACGGAAATTTACGCTCCTCGGAACATCGGGTTGGGGACGGAGGCTCAGCGTACATCCGATAGTCATTCATTTGTGATGCTCGTGCTATATATACACACACATATATATGTATATATATATATTATATATTATATACATATATAACGCGTTGTCCGGGGATGCAACGGTGCAGCAGAGAGTGCAACGATGCAAGGCGATTGGCGACTTTGCAATATTGAGCATCAGAGCGGAAGCTCGAGAGTGGCGATGTCTGCCGTCAACCATCGGGCGTTAGCCGAGCGTCGTAGCGCGTGTGTTTCCCGTCGAGGAGATTCACAACCCGTCGTTCGTTTTGCGTGCTTGCTCATCGAATTCTCGTTCGACTACAAAGCGTCGCGACAAATACTCGCGGAGCGATGCACTCGAGAGCTTTCGTCGCTCGCGTCGAAAGCACGAGTCGTAACGTACAAAATCTCAGAACTCCGATGGTTGTCACTCATCCGTTTCGTAAGATCATGTTCGTTTTTTATTTTTTCATTTTGGTTTGCTATTTTGCCACTTAGAGCGCTGCGAGTGGGAGATTGTTTTTTGTATTTTTGACGAGTGTGGAAAGTTTTAATGAGATGGGAATAATAATGGAATTAATTGAATATGTCGTCACGTGGGGAAGAATTTTTGGAAATTGGAACGAATAATGATTTTGTGGGGATTTTTCGGAAAATTTGCACGATTTTCAATTGAAAGAATTTAATACTATCGGTGCATCGCTGTTTCTCGTACCACTCAAGTGCATCGGAGTGTCAAATCGACCGAAGGCTTTGAAAAAATAGAAAATGTGATCCTAACAATCCGGGAAAATTTATGAATTAAGCTCAGGGTTTTTATTTTACGATAAAATTTTTAAATATGTACTTTTTGAAATTCGTTCATTATAAAAATAATAATAAACAAATAAACTCCTGGATAAGAGGTTTTTTCGGCCTGGGTCGATTCGACACCACGATAAGGCTTAAAGAATAAAAAAAAGTTCTAGCATCTCACCACAGCTTGTGCTGGAACAAATTTACCTGGATAGAGGCGAATATAATTTTTTTTCACTCAGCAACATATTCGATTAT
Source organism: Sussaba pulchella (assembly GCA_963971145.1). NCBI lineage: Eukaryota > Metazoa > Arthropoda > Insecta > Hymenoptera > Ichneumonidae > Sussaba > Sussaba pulchella. Next base: position 16,572,033 of record OZ020168.1, read on the forward strand.
TTTTGTTCTTTCGTTTTCGTTGCAATGCTTCAAAACGAAAGCAGAATGAAATTGCTAAAATTTTATTTCCTCGAATTTATTGATGGATCGTATGAGCTCACCTGAAACTCGACCCGGTAGAGGACCGGAAATTTTCTGCGCAGTTCACATAGCTTCGGGTATTGCGAGAGTTCCGTGGGCGTTGAGGGCAACGTCGTTCCAATGCTTCCCAACTCTTCCGCGGCTGTGAATATACAGAACGAAAAAAAATTATTGTAGTGGACAAATAAAAAAATCAAATTCAAAGAAACTCATTTTCAATATATTTCGTAACAGCAACGCGTATTTATGTGCATTAAAAATATATAAAATTCATTAAGGGTTCAGAATAGCGTTCGGTTATGAATAAAATATCTCATACACATCCATATATCTATAACCATGTACCATAACCATATATATATAATTCAAATTGTTTCATTCGCCGTAGGTTGATTATATCCATTTTAATTATTTATTCTTGTATTTACCTCTTATCAGAGATTTATTACCCAACGAAAATATAAAAATCCATTTCGGGTACAAAATAGCGTCTAGTCATGAACAAAAATATCTCATACACATCCATATACATAACTATATAACCATAGATATATAATTTAAATTATCTCCCTCGCCGTAAATTCATAATATTCATTTTTACTATTGATTTTTTAATTCACTTCCTATTTTTTTATTCACGTGATCGGTTTATTACTCATCCGATTGTTCGTCGACGAGTTATGAAGAATTGTCGGGAAAAAGTGCAACGTCGTAGGATCCAGTGAAATTGCGCGGTTTTCATTACTACATTTATAAGAACGAGGGCAATTGCCGTCTCCTTTCGTCTCTCTGGTTGCTCCTTCCGCTGGCCTTTCGTCCGAGACCGTCGTAGAAAGGAAATGTCGGTGTCGTAAAACTTCACGCTCTTTGCGAGAGCTCTGTGGGCAAGTCCTTTATAAGGTACCGGCTGTTGGGACTTCCCCGCGTATGTCGCCCATCAGTTTCCCTTGCGGCCCAGTCAGCGGCCATGTTTCAATGTAGTACCAGCCGTGAAATATATTCGAAACCCAACTGTATCTTTACACGTATACCTATATATCTTTATGTATGGCGGGCAAGGGTGCAATGGAGCTCTCCGGTTATCGCGGAATCTGGCTGGGCAATTTTCCTTTCGTACTTCTACACACAGTAGCTCGTTGTATGTATTTTAACAGTTTTTCCAACGTCTCACGGCCACATCATAATTCTAACTATTTCGACCATAAGACCGTGGAGTGAAAGTTCTTGGAAGTAATAATAAAAGTGTCTGAAGTGCGATTAATTAAGCCGAGGGCTCTCAAGAGGTCGGGGAAATCTTTCAAACTGCTATGTGTCACCAGCTATGTCGAGGCGGGAAGGGGGAGAAATTTGATACGATGTAAAAGAAATATTTCATGATACTATTTTATTTAAAAGCGTAGACTAAAATATTTTCCGAGATCTTACATTTTTAGAGACCTTCAATTGTTTGTGGTTTTATCTGTATTTTATTATTATTGTTATTTCGGGTTGGGATCTCACATTTTTAGAGACCTTCAATTATCTGTGGTTATATCTGTATTTGATTATTATTATTATTGCGGGTTGTTATCTCACATTTTTAGAGACCTTCAATTATTTGTACTTTCATCTGTATTTCATTATTATTATTATTTCGGGTTATAGTTCGAAAGTAGTTTTGTACTATTTTTATTATTATTTTTAATTTTTTTCATTATTTTTTTTCAGTTTTTAAGAATATAAATAAATATATAAAAGGTTGCACAAGGTGGTAAGTCATTCGATAATTCAAGCGTATACAAACCGATCGAAGTTAGCGCCCGTTTCGTCACCGACGAGCGTTTGTGTTTTAAGTGGCGGAATGAAGGTTCGTGACGGAGCGAGGGGAATGAACGAGGCACGGGGATAAAGGCTCTATTCCCTGCGGATAAAAGAGCAATATACGAACTTTCGAGAGTCGCGACGGTATGAAAAAAAAAACGGGGGAAAAAAATGAAAAGTCGAAGATCAAGAGAGGATCGCTTTGGCTGTCGTTTCTACTTGGCCGTAACTTCGTGAATATACCGAAAAATAGAGGCGATCTCTCAAAGCCGTTCTAGAACGTACTTAAAAACCTCGATCGACTGAGGAATTTTTTATTTTTCAAATTTTTTCGAGTAGCTGAGAACGATTTTTCTTGGTTAGTTTCATCGTTCGAGATTTCGAAGAATTATTGACAATGTCGAGATAATTTATCTCACGATAATCGCATTTATAATCAATAATAATTGATTCGAATTTGCGTTCATGAATTTTATAGAAACTATCAAATGTGATTGATCAGTGAAATATCATTTTTTATCGAAAGTTTGATTCGAAAGAATATAATTATATTATTCTCACTATAGTATCGTAAATAAAAATTTCAATATAATTCTTATTTCATTTTTAATACACGGTAATTTTAATTTTCGGAAAAATGTCTTTCTTAGAGCCGAGCTACGACGTGGCAAGACAATTTTTGTTGGGGAAAAAATGTCAGCTGGATAAAATCCAGGTTTTCCAAGTCGCGTGACAGCCGGATGAGCAATGATAAAGTGCGCAGCCTTAAGTGCATGCATGAGTGTCATATCGTACGCCAGATACGATACGTACGTATCGGCAACCAACTCCGGCCTTTTATCATTGTTCGGGATCATGGAGAACGAGAGAGATACAAAGTTCCACGCGGAGGAGACTTCGCTGCCTTATCGTTACATTTGCGGAGTGGATGGAGAAACAAATGTACACTCGAGCGAACACCCTGACCCACTTGGCATTGGCCGTGTGTCTCTGGGGGGATGAACATACTACCGTCGTATTTGACGGGCTGTTCCATTACCACCAAAGACTAATAAGGCTCCAGCATTTTTTTCGTAAAAAAAAAAAATGCTGACGATTGGTTTTCATCACTTCGGAGCGATAAATATTATTTTCTTTTTGGAGAATATATTTTTGAATATGATATATCGACGGTTGACGTGGCTTAGGTATTTTTTTCGATATTTGTTTATTAATGATGGGGCTGCGAATCGATTTATCAGTAAGAAAGTAATGGAATTAATAAAAATTTATTAAAAATAAATTTAATCGATTTTTTAATACAATTTTTTTAGATTTAGAATCCAAAGAATAAAAATTGAACGTTCATTTGATTAATAGCGATTCTAAAACGTTCTCCATCGAATCGTGTCGATAAATGGTAACGTAAATACTTTTCATGTACTGGAAAAAATTATTCGATGGAGTCTCGACGATTCGTGTGCTTGCATATTTTAATTAATATTCATTTTTCAAATTGTCGGTAATTGGTCTACTTAGCGTCGACAAGTACCTGTTGTGTCGCGAATGTAAAACAAAATGTAAATTAATTTGAAACGAGAGGCCGTGCAGAAAATTATATGGACGCGACGTCGTAATTAAAGAGCATAGGGGTAATTTGAATTTTTTTATGGTAAGAAAGATCGAGAAATTAGAGCTTTGAGAAATTCGGTAATTACACCTTTGATAATCCAAACGGAAATTTATGACGTCTCGAGTGACTCATGACTTTGTATAATTTGTCCATATTCATGGGTACGGGTTTTGGTAATTGCGTGACTAATATAGTTTAATAAATATCAGGATCAATTAAGACGAGAAGTGGTACAGCTCAACGTACGGCCCGACGTTAATAAAGTTGGTAGCAGAAATTGCCTCTTCCGTCGACTATATTCCAGAACATCTTCTGTCACACACACACGCAAACAAAACACAGCCAAAAGCTCTGAATAAATTCGAAAAAAATTATAATTCAAGGGCTGTACATCCTTCATGTCAGAAAATTTAAAGAAATATTTACCTTCATGTGAAATTTCAAAAAATTCCCATTTTCAAAGTATTCCCATTGACATTACAAGTGTCCAGCAGTGGAAAAAAGAGTTTTTATTTTCTGCAACAATAAAGCGAATTTACTTTCCTAATATTTACTGAATCAAATTACTTTCAATTTCGATTAAAATTATTTTTTTATATTTACAGTTTAAATCCTTATCTCATAAATAATTGGAATTAAATTTTATTTTTTCCACAAATCAATTCAATCAATTTTTCCAATTTGATACAAATTTAGAATATTTCTGTGCAAAGAATAAAAAAATCTTATTATAAATCGATTATTAATATTTACTAAATGAAATTACTTTGAACATCTCTGCGGTGAAGTGTTATAGAACGAAAAAATAGGATTAAAAAAAAAGCCACTTTCAGTTAAAAATCGTGCAACTGATATCAATTTGCAAAGTGACTGATTTACAGCAAATGTGAAAAGAAAAAAAAATCGAACGCGCGTTGAACGAAATATGATAAAATCGAAAATGGAAGGTGTTTGAGCGACGATAAGAGCGAGTACCCGACCAAAGAGAGAAGCAGAGATTGCCTCAGGTCGTTTAACCGGTATTTATGCAGCACTGACTTTGAACCGAGGGTTTTTGGGGGAGGAGAGACTTCTCGGAAAGCGTAAAAGCCGCCTTGACACAGTTTTGCGGTTGGGCTACCTCCAACACGTGCATTCGATCAACGGAGTGAGGAAGGTAGTGGTTTCGTCTGCCATAAGCCAACTATTTCACCGTCGGTACAAGCGTATAATGTCCGAAGTCGCGCGCCACCCAGCTAGCCACTCTAAAAACAAGACCGAAACCTAATTAGCCACCCTTCTTCCTCCCCGACACATTTTTCCCTCCCGCTCTCTCATCGTCGTCTCGTTCGCTTCGCTTCCTCGGCCTTTTTCGCCAACACAACACGCACGTTGATGCACATTATATCTCGATGTCTCGTCGCGAATCTCCCCCCTCCCTACCCCCAGGACCTCGATGATCAAAGGAATCCGATTTATTTCTGAATTAATTCGAAACGAACGTCGGAGAATATTCGATAAAACTCGTTTGCGCAATATTTTTATCGTATTTTATTTATGAGCAATATTTTGGAGGCAAGGTTTGTCTCATTTTCCGCGATAATTGAATGAAATCTTGTACATTTTTGATGTTTTATTAACAGGATTTTAGTTACAATTATAATTGACGAATTAAATGAAAATACAATACGATAAATAATTTTTTTGTTGAACAGAAAGAAACAATTATGAAAATGAGAGGAATATTCTAAAGAAATATACGACTGTCTAAAATGATGCACTGTTTTTGAATAATTGCGGCAAAAACGCTATGTACAGTGAATCAACGCTAAACATTATACACTAGCGTGACTTCGAATTATTTTTGCCTGAGTGCAACACACAATCAGTTCCGGTAGGAAATGTTTAAAGTGCCTTTTCTACGCACAGGCCAATTGCAGTGGAGCAGCCGAGCAAAACAAGAAGCGAGAAAAAAAGAAAAAAAACCTATTTTTCTACTTCCTCGCTTTGTTTTATCTTTTTTTTTCAAATTAATGATATGGTGAGTCAATTACGTTTTTTTCGCGGAAAACTCGTTGCGCGGAATGAGAGAGGAAATTGGTACGAGTACATACAACGCGTTACAAATAGTACCACACGAACTTCGAACCTTTCACCTATATATTTCATCGTCGTGCCCTTTGCATCCCCGCGAATTCCGAGGGCTGATAGAGACCGCCGGGATAGCTACGGTAATCGATACACTCCATCCACCGGCACTTGTAACCCCTCGAAGATCGTACCGGAGGATGAGAGCCCCGACGATCTCATCTCCGTGTGGTTCACGAACTTCATCGATAATGAGGAACTATCGAATCACCTTACAACGATTTTTCAATAACCAACCAGCCGCACAATACGAAAAGAGAGAAAAAACAAATTGCTAATATTGCATTCCAGTTACGGAAATGTTTTATTTATTTTATTTATTTAATTTAGGTTATTTATTTTATTAATTTTAGTAATTCTATTTATTTTATTTATTTTATTTATTTTATTTATTTTATTTATTTTATTTATTTTATTTATTTTATTTATTTTATTTATTTTATTTATTTTATTTATTTTATTTATTTTATTTATTTTATTTATTTTATTTATTTTATTTATTTTATTTATTTTATTTATTTTATTTACGATTCAATTCAATTTTATCGAATCAAAGTTCATTGAGCGGAGTTGGCTGGCTTCGGGCAGTTGGTTCGACCTCGTCGTAAAGTCGAACCAACTGCACGTCGCGTCGTGCAATTTAACCAATGCATATTTTCAACTGGCTCCTAATTGAATTCGCTTCGGGGTGAACACAGTTGGGGTTCACCCGATACGATGTTTCACGCAAATTCATACGTCAATTTCGTCAAATATATTCAACCTCCACCCTAGATCGAGTTATAGCTCAATCGATTTTACTTCTAATCAAGCCAACGGCATTTCCGTTTGAACTAATCGAATCCAACTCCAGCTTGCACTCAATTTACTCGTTGACAGCTGGAAAATTTGTTTTTTAAAATAATTCTCAAATCTTTGCCGCCAATTGCCGATCCGAATCTCTGCGTTTCCTATCCCATCGATCCAGCTTACATCCCTTAATCGTAGCTATACAGACTGACGTTTTCGGCTTGAACGCTCCTTCGGGATCGTGTAATTTCCGGTAATCTGCGGTTACGCGATAATGACCGGGCAGAGGCGCGACAGACATGAATGTATCAAGACGTAATACACGAAACCGCCAACTCTCGGGGTCATAATAATTTATGGGTCCACGTAGATGGAATTCTTCGTGGATTAGGTTGGCAACATTTTTTTTCTTCGTCTCTGTCGTTTTTTGGTGCGATTGCAAAGTGAATGGGATAGCAACCAAAAATTTACGTTTTTAATCAAAAAACTAATAATAATAATAATAACAATAATAATAATAATAATAATCATAGTAATAATAATAATTATTATTATTAATAATAATAACATTAATAGTATTAATAATAATAATAATAATAATTATTATTATTATTATTAATAATAATATTAATAGTATTATTATTATTAGTTTTTTAATTAAAAACTTAAATTAATAAAATAATAACTTAAATAATAATAATAATAATAATAATTATTATTATTATTATATAATAATGATAATAATAATAATAATAATAATAATAATAATAATAATAATAATAATAATAATAATAATAATAATAATAATAATAATAATAATAATAATAATAATAATAATAATAATAATAATAATAATAATAATAATAATAATAATAATAATAATAATAATAATAATAATAATAATAATAATAATAATAATAATAATAATAATAATAATAATAATAATAATAATAATAATAATAATAATAATAATAATAATAATAATAATAATAATAATAATAATAATAATAATAATAATAATAATAATAATAATAATAATAATAATGATAATAATAATGATGATAATAATAATAATAATAATTTTTACGTTGTGGATTATTGTTTGAAGCGCGACCGACTACAAGCAGAATAAGCACTAAATAAGATTCCATGGACATACAAAAAGCAAAGTTACCGCCATTTTTATTTAACTATCTTCCGCCATAAAAATACCCAAATAAATGTCGTTGATCATTATTATTTTTTTTCTCCCCCAACCCTACATCGATTTTTTTTTTTTTATGGCTGAATCGAGAAAGTGTTCGTTTACCGCAAACCCATCCCGCCATTGCTGCGATATCTTCCATTCATGTCCAACCATAAAACATCAAAGTACGTACTCCGTCGTTTGCTGAGTCGCGAGAAACAAGAGAAATACTGGAGGAGCAGCGTCTCCCACTTTCCCACCGGTTCTGTTGGCTGTGATGTATGTTGAACGGTTCATTAACAATATCGACCCGAATATATTTCAGCGACGCGGGCCAAGATCCCACTTACAGAGTTCGGTGTCTGTCCTATTTCCCAACGATACGACCGACAATCTCTCCTACGTGTTGGAAAACCGGATTTTCTTGAACTCAAGTTTTACGTGCTTTGAATATTTTTTATTTTTCTCGTATCCCACACTCGGCTGTTCGTAAGATTAATTTTTCCAAAAAAATATAAATTTCCTTCAAAACTTTGCGTATATGTACAAACTTAAACTAAAAAGTTAAAAATAATATTTTTCATCACTTCAAAGAAAAGAGCATTAAAGGACAAGGTACTAAATTATTTATATTTAAATACTTAGGTCGACTCAATATTTAAGTATTTTTTTTAAAAATATATAAATGGGACCACTCTCGACACAAGAATCATAAAAATCGTTTCACAATCGGCAAAAATATCGGATAACACACACACAAAAAATACACCTCAAAATTGAGAACGTCCTCCTATCTTAAAATCGATCAAAAAGTAGTTCTCTCTCGATAGAAGACCGAAAAAAGGGCCGTTTAATCGAAAGCCGAGAGATAACATTTTTTAAAAACGAAAAAAGAATTTTTGGAAAGACTCGACGGAGTACGAGACGAAATAACCGTAACGGAAACTGTCGCCGATTTACGCAACGAATTCGTATCGCGTACGAAAGAACCTTCCTGTATCGGACGTTTGTTGAGGTCGATACAGCGTCGTAGATTCGTGCCAGAGCTTCTGCCGAATCTCCGAACCCGTAGGGACGTTTTTTCGTTGCGCGACAATTCCCCGAGTGAAACGCTTGGCTCAAACTCCTCGTGAAATACAGAGAAAACCGACGATTGCATTATTTTCAAGTAGCAGTCTCGAGCTTTGGTCAGACGGATCCGAAAAAAAAAAATAAAACACACGGGAATTCCACGCAAGTTCGGGAAGGTACATAATGGAAGAATATTTACTCTGCGACCTCGAGAGGGTCGAATGGAATACTTCCTTCCACGAGGGGGGGAAAGCTCGACTTTTGCGAAGGGAGGAATTTCTTTATTTGACACGTATGAAGAATGTGTTTGAAGGGTCGATAAATTTTTTTCTGCACCAACGGTCACGAACATTTCTACGACGACGAGCTAACCAGGATGGGACGTTTTTTTGTGGCTGGTTTCTTGAACAATGACGACGCATGAGCACATCCGGTTTCTATGGGTTCTTTTTTTGGCAGGAGAGCTTTTGGAAGAGCTTGAGTGTGTGGATTTATTTTGTGGACGATAATTTGAAATTTACGCAGCGGATATTCACTCTACAGAAATCAGTCCGAGATTACATTGGCCTAAAGATTATTTCTTCGTTGATTGCAAATTTGAATACCAAAAATTTGCAATAAACATTTCGTCATCGATAAATTTTGTGCCAATAGTTTAAACAATTTTTGTTCAATTTAGAATCTTAGAATAAAACTTATGCACCGAGTTCGTCATGAAAGTTGTTCCGTGACCGATCGGAAGTAATGAGAAAAATATTTCGAAAGATTCATTCTTCGAGCTTTTGTAAAAAGTACGAAAGATTCTTCCGGAATCCAACTTATTTACGCGTTTAATGAAAACCGAAGGGCACGGAAAAAATCGAGATAACGATCCTGGTTCAAGCCCGAACGACTTTCATCGTACTCGGTAAATTGTGTTTGGGTACCGGAGGGGTTCAACTATTTATAGTTGAACGCACGAGCTTGCGGCTGCGAGCTGCCAGACAAGCGCACGCTCAAGAAAACGCGGCATTATTTACTCGATGCATTCCCCTCGATGGAAACGCGCTTTCGCGTTTTACGCGTGTTTGAGATGCATCGCCTCAAAGAGCTTAGCAAAAACAAATGTCGAATAATTCGGCAACTTCACATTTATCGGAAAAAAAAAATATTCTATTTTTTGTTTGACGATTTCGTTGAAAATCAAACTTTTTTTTTGCAATCGCTGCGTTTGAAATTTTGAACGATTCGACAAACCATTGCGTAGTTCGATAATTTTGTTACTTCAATGAGGAAATAAAAATTCCAAGCCAGTATTTAGTTACAAGAATTATCAACCCCGTTGTTTATAAATATTTTTGCTGTAAGAGAGAAAACTCGTCAGAAATATTTATCCAACCGTGTGTAAAAAAAGACCTAATTCCGTTATTCCCATAGCTACGTAAAAAAAGAAATGGAAAATCGATAGCCTTTCCCGACCATCAAACCTACGCGTGGGCCTCAATAATTCCATCAAAAACCTACCTGACAACAAAATGTTCTAAAAAATTGATAAAAACCAATCATACGAATTTTACTTCAGGGCGTATTCCAACTACTCTTCGTAACCTTCCAAAAATGTCATGCATCCTGTCATGGCGACATGTAAACCCTGAAAAATTGTGTGTAATCTGTCACAGATTACACGTACTCTTTTCCATTTAATTCTACTCGCTCAAGGATTACAATTAATCCGCAAAAAAGTAATCTTGTGCAATCTTCAGGCCAATTTAATTATCAAATAATCTGTTGTGCACAATTTCTTCACACACCAAATACCCCGCTCGATAAAAACGTTTGCTAAACCCCGCGCTGTTGTGGAAAAATGACATTTTTTCATCGATCATTTCCGAGGATTACGATTGTCCCGGAGATGGCGTGAAATCCGAGAGACGCTTTTATCTTCGGAAACCGGGAATAATCCATAAGCCGAGAGAAGGATGTATCAAGTAAAGCGGTTGGTACGCGTAACGGTGTATTGGCCGCATCGATCGCCACGAAATTACCGTCGCCCGCGACGTGCCACAGCGCAAAGAGGACGGCCTACGTGTGGCCGGGAAGTTCCTCATCTGCGAGGGGGCAGCGGGGTGAGGGGTGAGGGGGTGGGAAATACAATTATCAGCCGCAATTGAGGCGCCTGTCCGACGGCTCGGTCGGACTCGACTCCCAAACCCCCCGGAGTTTGTCTCTCCCTTCGCAATATCTATACGTAATTCTTTCAATATCCCCTCCTACCGCCAATCCCTCTTCGTTCGCTTCGTTTGTCCTCGTATCCTTTTCATTCGCTGATTAACCCGTGCCAGATGCTTCCACGGACCTGTTTTCATTATTCTTTCATCTGACAAACCATACAACTCGCTTTGTCAATCTTTGCTATGTTTCGTTTTCGTTTCCGGTTATTTATTTATTTATTTATTCATTCGTTTGTTTGTTCGACGACCTTAATTACCAACTATTGAAGGTTTTGTTCTTGAAAATTTGGGTGTGCGTTCGCTATAATTTTGATAGTTGAATTTTTTCAACTATCGAAATTATGGTGAGCATTTTTTTCGAATAAGAGGCGGAAAATTAACCTTGGATTTTATTGAAAATTGATGAGATTGAAACAATTGTAGGGGGGCTGAATTTTGTTGGTTCAACGACAACGTAGTTGGTTCGACTTCGCAGTCGGGTCGTGCATGGCGAAATTCGTAATGAAGTTTAGGTCAATCGTGCAGCTCGTAGCTGTTGGCTCGAACTTCTCGCGGTCGCTGCGTGACTCGCGGTGAAATTGTGCAAACCGTATCGCACAAGTGAAACCAACTCTGCGGTTAAGTCGGAAACAACTGAATTTCGATTGCCTCGAACTTGATATTATTGGCTGAACTTCGTTCTGAGTTCGGAAGCACCGAGCTGCACTTTACTATTTTTTCGGTGTACGTCTATAAGTCTTCGAAATTATTACTTTCTTTTCCATTGAAATTACGATACAGCGATTTTAGGGTGAGAAAGCTGTAGCCAAGGGAGTAAAAGTTTGCGGTTGGCGAAATTTCATTTTCATCTTTCTTTATTTATAATATTTTTTATTTTTATTATTCGAGCTTCACTTTAGTATTTTTTTAATGACTTCTTTATTAACTACTTGAAAGTCTTCAAAATTATTGTTTATTTCTATAGAAATTATGATACGGCGATTTTATGGTAAAAAAACTATAGCCAGGGGAGGAAAAGTTCGTGTTTGGCAAAATTTCAATTTTATATTTTTATTATATTTTGAATAATAATTTTCGAGACTTCGTTAATTCGAAAAAGAATTGAAAGCTACAACATTACACTGTAGCAGGGTCAATAAAAACGTCGTTGATAATTTTATGTCAGGAAAATAACATGCATTATGAGAACAAAATGCCGTGACATTTTTTTTTGTAATGCGAGCTTCGGAAACGAATTTTCATGATCGATATTGAATGTCACGAAGCAGGTGATCGTGTTATAATAAATGTTATACAATTATAGTCGAGGGTGGAAGGCTGAAGCGAAGTATGCGTGACCTGAGTAGCCGTAGGGAGAACCGTGGGGATACCGTAGGGCGGAAATACGACAAATATACCCCGTGGCTCAATATTTCTCGACGAGTTCCTTTCACAGGAGAAAACAGCCGGTTTTTTTTCCCTTGTACGAGAGCACTTTATTTCTGTATCGTTGGCACTTTTTCGTTGTCTCTATGATTGAATGTTGGATCTTTTTGACAATCGCGCAATCAATGGAGCATGAGAGACAAAGGTAAAGTTCGAAGTACTCGTGTATTTGCATGAAGAACAATGGAAGAGAAGAGGAAGAGGAAGAAGAAATTACGATGGATACTCGTACTCCGAACTCCGTGCACCGAATTTTCTCAATTATTCCGTCTCTATACTGTTAATCCAATCGTTGTTGCAAAGTCTTTGATTACATTTCCTCTCTGTTATTATTAATTTTATGGATTAAAATGTATTGTTTCCATCTGGTATCCCCAATGAAAGATGAAAAAGTTTGAATGGCCTTCGCAATGGGAAGAATAGGAAGACGGATAAGAGTGGACGCTTTGAAATACAATTGGAATTACGGTTCATGGTAAGCTCTTTATTTTCATGTGGGTTACTCGACCGCTAAAGCTTCCTGATGGACTCGAATCGTCGAAGAAATTTTATTTTAAAACAGTTGGAAAACAGATTATTTATTACGATTCTTGTTTATAATATTCATCGTATTGATACGTTTCCACATAAATCTACGTAAATTGTTCAATAAATTGAATGTGTATATGGGGAGAAACGTCCTAAATCATCGGATTAAAACTCTCTTATCTCCCGATGTGGTTAACAATTTTTTTTCAGTATCTTTTCGATCCGCACTAATTTTCACATCTTTATTTTCAGACCCTCCCTTTCCTTCACCCCATCCCCCTTTTTTATATGGGACATCTCTTCCCATATATATGTCTCGTTAGAAAGAAGCATTGGAATTTCTCGAAGTCTCACAGGCGGAGAATTCATCGTTCTTTTTGTTTTATTTTTCGGAATGTCAGCAATGTTGAATAAAATGACTGGAAAGAGAAATGGCGATGCGTATAGATTTGTGCAGTCTAGAAATAGTACGAGGGAGGCGACTGAGGGGTCGTCTGACGTCATTGTAGCATCATTGGGCCACGGGACGGTTGGAAATCACGGACCTGAGCTTCTCGTGATTTTTCGCGTCTCGTCTGAAGCTTAAAACAGGCTATAGGTCATTCCGTGTGACGAACGCGTGTCCCTGAGCTGGATTTTAAAACACCGTAAAGCTCGATGGTTTCACGTGTCTGCGAACGATTGTGTCGCTTTTCATTTTTAATTTTCATTTCCCTTGATTCACATTTTAATTTCCCTTCTTTTTACAAACTTCAATTATTTTCGTCCTAAAGATGAGCTTTTAGCTACTGTTGCGAAAAACATGATTTTATTCCATCGACAAAAAATCATTTTTAATTAAAGAACAAATTTTTAATTGAGAAAACTGTTATCAGTCACAAAATTATTGCTTTGCTACTATGCCTTGTTTGTCTGCCGTAAATTGGTTTGCCTTATCGCGACGATTGGAGGTCGCCGACCTCACTACGCACTGGACTAGCTGAGGATATGTACACAAATGTCATGTGCAACAAAATTGTTTTCGTTCAATAAGTTGACTCAACAATGAAGAAGTGAAATGAATCAAAACAAAAAAACTGTATGAATAAAGTGAATAAATTGTTCATCCTAGCCTAATCAATATAAATCAAATATGTTGTCGTCGATAACATGAATTATTATTGTTTGGCTCATTGAGCGATTTTCTGCCGAGCGTCGCCGCCTCGGTTTACGTATCGGCGTTTCCATTAAAAATATCAATCAAACTAACTGTGTTGATGCGACGACCATAAATATCGTCAGCTAGGAACTTACGACCCCGATAAAACGGAACATGTCTCGAATTTGTCAGTTTGTCCAATACCCGACTCAGGAAGACGACTACTTCGCTAGATTGAATGTATATGTTACGGGTAGAGTTCGATCAACGGGTAAACCTAGGTTTACCCGGATAAACCGCGTTCTACCCAATCTCGCATGGGTAAAGTCCGAAATATATTTGAAATTGTACACGTTTCGGGCATTACCCGAATAACGTAAATAAATAAATACCCTAAACAAATAACCTAAATAATAATAACCTAAACAAATGTAAATGTGAAGCTATTGAAAATCTTTTTTTTTTTACTTGTTTGAACAAATAGATTATAGTATCCATGTATTGTTTTAAATTAAATATGTTTTTCAAACATTTATAGCCTCGGACTCGGAATTCGCACTTTACCCAAGAGAAAGCGAGTAGAACGCGGTTTACCCGGGTAAAGCCCGAAGGGTGTCGATTTTAAATATATTCCAGACTTCACCCTGCGAAAGCGAATAGAATGCGGCTTACCCGGGCAAACCTAGATCTACCCGTTCATTGGACTTCACCCGTAACATATATATTATTAACTCTCCAACGTTCGGTCTTATGGATTGATATTTTTTTTTCTATTTATTTTATTTTTCTTTCCATAGTTCACTCGACGCGATTCTTTGTTTCCTGTATATTGCGAATCCCGTGTCGATGGCACTTGGATATAGAGCGAAGTAGATGGTTTTTGCCCCCGGGTAGACGCAAGCCGCGTCAAGTAGTAGAAACCGTTGTCAGGTCAGACGGGTATAGCGGCTATGGCATGCCAGTATGTTAGCCGAACGGGCCGCCTGTCAAACCACTTGTACGGACGAGGGTAGCAGATGCGAGTACATACAGAACCGAAGAAGCTATAGACACACGCGGTACGTACCCACATGCCCGGCGAGAAATCAATCGGAGTCTATTTTTAATTTCGCACCAGCGATGATTCACGCTCGGTCGTAAGAATCCCATCGAGCTTTCGAAATATTTTTTTTCCCAGCTGTATTCGTTGCAATTCGTCATCCGCGTTCTTGTCGAAATGAAAGACGACGAGACAATTTTTTTTACGAGCTGAAATACTTTTGTAATGGAGTTTTTTGAAAAATGTTATTTATCTAATTATCACAGAGAAAATTTGTACTGATTTTTTTTTTTTGGTTATGTATATTATTATATTATATATTGATTTATTATCCAGTGTCCAAATGTTTAATTTACTTGCGTGTAAATTATTTTACATTTACTGAATATTTATTTAACAATTCCCGGTCGTGGATATGCTGAATATTTTATTTTTCCTTTGGACAGAATAATGAAAAAAACCGTCAGCTTTTAAGTCACAAGACTTTCAACTTGTACAGAGGAAAATTGTTTTAATTACGACAAAATTTAATCTACGGGATCGTAAAACTCAATTCGATCGACGCAACTGCCACTTCGATCTAATCCGATGACATTTTCGACGGACTAACCCCACGCACACTGGCTGAGATGATTAAGGCCACACGGCTTAAATAATTTAACCAAATGTTTGGATTAATTATTCACAAAAAAAAAAACGGTTGGAATTCACGACGTGGGCGAAGCGACGACTGACGGTTCTTGGATTAAATTGGAATGTGGCAGAAGTACGACGAAGAAAATCCACAAGAACGTCAATTCCGCGATGGTACGGTAACCGGCTTAAGATTAGACAAGATTCCTCAAGCGTGAACCAAATATAGGCCATAGTGGATGGTATTTAATTTCGTTACCGAATCGGGTGTCTGCCACATGCTGACTAGGTGTACAATTTTAGTAATGTAGCTAGAATTTCTTATAGGGGGAGGCAGTCATTTTAAGTATTGTTATTATTATCGCATTTGTTTTTTTTGTTGTTGCATATGCATGCATTCCAGGGTTCTTCTTCTTCTTCTTAATATTTTTATTATTATTATTATTATTATTATTATTATTATTATTATTATTATTATTATTATTCTTATTATTACTATTATTATTACTATTATTATTATTATTATTATTATTATTATTATTATTATTATTATTATTATTATTATTATTATTATTATTATCATTATAATTATTATTATTCTTGTTAGTATTATGATTATTATTATTATTATTATTATTATTATTATTATTATTATTATTATTATTATTATTATTATTATCATCATTATTATCAATTTAAATCGTATTTCTCAATGAGTTGCCGAAAAAAATGAGAAAATTACTGAGCACAAAAAATGATGAAATAGTGAACTATCCCCTGACTACGCGTATGAGACAAAGTGTACGAGAGTCGGTCGAGAGCGGAAACAGCAAAGTTGTCCCCTTCCTCCCGCCCTCCCAGCTGCGGAGAACGAAGGCTCGGGAATGCACGAAGCAAAGAGGCCACGACGGCAACGGTAAAAGTAGAAACTGCGGTAATTAGATCTACGAGCGGTCTCATATTTGTCCTTGTTTCAAATTGAATACGCGTTTGACTCGAGCGGTACGCTGCAACGTCATCCGAGGCTACATACGGGGTTTTGTAATTTTCTCACAGGCACTGCATTTATATATCGATGCAACGTACGAGGTTGGAAGGCTCGCAGCCATCGAGAAGATCCACGAGCGTGGATAGCAAATTACAGAGTGAGTCTCTCGGAGTAACGAAGGTTATAGAGAATTATATTGGGTGGGCAATCAGCGGATCTGGAAAGGCTTGAATTCGATACGAGAGATAGATGAATATATTAATTTTATGGGAATTTTGGCGTGAATGGGAAATCATTGGTATATTATTGGTTTGGATTTTGTTATTTGGATACATTCAAAAGTCGAATGAAATATCTTTTTCGTTGAACGATAATTCGACATTCGAAAAGTCGCCGGATTATCCCCGAAAATATGAAATTGAATGAGGATTGGATAAAAACGCTCCAGCTGAATATAAAAAAAATATTTGTATCGGTAATTCACATAAAATATATTTTTAAAAAATTCCAAATTCGTATCATCGTCGGAATAATAATGTTTAAACATGTACAAAACTCATTTTTTCGAATTCCAAACCCAGCGAAACGTTTATCGTCGACGCGATAACACAAATTCAATCAAACTCTTAAAATCTTCGACAAAATGAATGGTTAAAAAAATTAAAATTTGAAATATTATGATTTATTTGTAACTCAGAAAGTAAGAAAAGTTTTCAATTTATTCAAAGAGCGTGATTGCACGAAAGGTGTGTACCCATTACGGAACATTAGCGGACACGGACGGTATTCAGTTTTCGGCATTAAAAACTTTTCGCAGCCGTTCGTTTCCGAGTTCGCCAGAATTTTCGCCTCATCCCAACGCGAAATCCTTCACGGTCTTCTTATTTTCCAGCTTTCGTCCTGGCGTTACGTTCCCGTCGCGACGTCCTCGCGGAAAAACTGTTTCTCCCTCCCGACCCGAGCCTGTCGTCCCATTCTCCGCGAAACTCGACGCCGGAGCTGCGAAATTCTCCGGCGTTTCATCGCGTCGCATTAATTTTAAGCAACATCCGTTCCTTCTCAAACTCGAGTTTTCCATTTGCATCATTCACACGACAATTTAAAAACCATTTTTTCTTCCATTAAACGATAATTTTCATCACCTTGAAACATTGATAATATTTGCGACCTGATTAATTGTCACGATAAATTATTGTTTACCGAGCAAATTGCTTAGCACGTTGCGACGAACTCGGTCGTGAAATTTCATCGGTTCGTTAATTTTATCGATTCCGATAAAACTTGAGCTCTCGGAGCTCGGCTTAGCAGTTCGTATTACGTATAATAGTCCCAATTATTACGGCGCGATGATTGTACGTTTTTTTTTCTTGTTTTTAGCAGTCAACCGGTCGGACCTTTAACGACCTGTACTACTGAAAATGATGGGCCTCGGTTTTTTCACTGATGTCCCTAGGCTCTACATTTTACGGCAATTTGGTCCTTCTTATCGTCTTTGGTCTTCCTAGCTGCGTAATCAATCTTCACAGTTATCAGAAGCCTGCCGCTCGATCCGTTTTGAAACGACAATCGAAATAATTCATCGGATAAATCGAAAGAAAAACAATTCAAGCACACACGTCGAGTCCATAAACCATGGATGTCCTCTACATTATTCGTCGATTCATGACTTTTTCATTCGACAATAAAATTCAATGAGTAACGAGATTTTCCAAAAGAAAATCATTTTTTGAAAGTTCTTTTTCACATTTTTTTATTGAAATTTCATTCAAATTTTCTGGATTTTTGTGATTCAACCGTCGAAAAATATTTTCAAATGGAAAGCTACGAACACGATAATAGCACGATCCGTTTCAATGTCGATTTGATCCACCATAATTAAACCAATCGATGAAATTATTTCCATTTAGGAACAAATACAAAATCTCGTACGGTGAATGAGAAACAGTCCCAGAAAACTGCGTTTATACAACGAACTCACATATGTGTCCTTTGTACGCGGTACAGGAAGATCGTTACGGAGTACAATGTTCGTTGTTCGCCGAGTCACGAGTAACGAGGACACTGGTTGTCGATTCCTGACTTTAATTGTCGTCGCCGTTTAGCTGATGCGAGCGTTACCGCGTTTTGTCGTTTCATTCGTCGCTTACACTTCTCGTAATTGCGAGCCATTACTTCGCCATGCCTATGAAACAGCTGTGCAATTTTGTTTCTTCTCAAATATAATTATTAATTTATATAATTCATATCGTTATGATTTTTATTATTATTATTATTATTGTTATTATTATTATTATTATTATTATTATTATTATTATTATTATTATTATTATTATTATTATTATTATTATTATTATTATTATTATTATTATTATTATTATTATTATTATTATTATTATTATTATTATTATTATTATTAATATTATTATTTCTCGTATTAGTTTAATCGTTGTTTTTGACGTGGAAAAGATTAAAGATAGTTGACAAAAAAGACAACGCTGACCTTCAACATCATCGAGAAATAAAAAACGACATCGACAAAAAATGTCAGATAAATTTTTTTGTTCACAGGGAATTTCCGTTTTGAGAAGGATGTCGAAACTTTCGTGTATGCGAAACGAATTAGAACCGAGTAACGTTTGACGGTGGATCGAAAGAACGTCAGCTAATGTGAGTGAAATGTCGAGGCTTCGTCGCGCCTTAAAAGTTGGGCGCGTGTGCTGACCAATAATAGTGGATCTAAAGATGCTTTCGAGGTGAACTTTAAGCCGATGCTATTCCCAGCAACGGAGACTCATCCGGCGACGTTATTCGACGTTATTCAAAACAATAATATTAATAATAATAATAATAATAATAATTATACCTTATTATTATTATTAACAATGATATTAATAATAATAATAATAATAATAATAATAAATAATAATAAATAATAATAAATAATAATAACAGATATAGTTTATAATAATTAATAATAATAATAATTGATAAATAATATTATTATAATAATAATTATTATTATTGTTATTATTAATATCATTGTTTTAATAATAATAATATATTATTATTAATATTATTGTTTCAATAATAATAATATATTATTATTAATATCATTGTTTTAATAATAATAATAATATATTATTATTATTATTTTTCAGAACGAAAATAAAATAGTAATGTAAAATCGCGTAATTGTAAATGTATGACTGCAGATAGACCGAGAAGTAGTAAATCGCGTATAGCCGGGGAGATATCGTGATTCAGATGTTGCAACATGAGTCATCGGATTCGTCGCGGATTCTTCGCGGTAGCCGCTGGCGCGGGGTTATTTCTCCGGGCGACGTTACACGTTATACAAAGCATGAAGCTCAGAAACCCGGGTGTTGTTTTCATCCCACGAAGCTTGCGTATATAATAACAATATCACTCGAGACTGAAACTCGAAAAAGCCTGGGTCAGTGGCGCGGACCGAGATCCGTGTCAAGATCAACGGTACTCTCAAGGTACGGTGAGTTGGAACCGCGAAGAAGAAGAAGAGAGGGAAGGAGAGGTTGGAGGAAGGTTTTTGGATCGGTGAAAGAGAAGGTGAAGAACGCCTAGCCGAGGCAGATTAACTAATTCGACCTCGCCGCGTTCCGGTACGAGAATTGCAGCCGGGACGAAAATTCGTCGACTCTAAAAATATAGTTGTGGCAAGTCGGGTGAAACGCCCTTAAGACCGGTCCGAAACGTCGAACGATTTTGTACGAGTGGTTTCGGAGACAGATGAAATATAATTGTTGGGTATATCGCCATCGATACATGTGCAGATAGCTGCGTTAATTTTTTCATACGATTATCGTAATCGAAAAGTCTATTTATTGAATAATTATAATTTCGATCAATTGTTTTTCTTAATAAAAAAATGACTGTTAAGGTAGAGGCGTTTGAAATTAATTTATTGAGACTATTGACTAGGTCGATGGATCGAAAATTGACCTCAAGCTGATTTCTTAAGGTCACGTAATTTACCAGTTAAGTCGTAAAACTTTTTTTCCGCCTCAATTTTTCAAAAAAAAGAGCAGTTGGAGATCGATATAAATTATGCAGATAAACATCTGAATGTTACAACAATTATCGATAGAATCCCCATTCAATTTACCTAACCAAATTTGATTCAGCAAAACAAATCGAGAGAAATTAAAAGCCCGCTCTCATATCAAGATTCTAATAGCGCCAGAAGGCCGAACAAGATTTTTCTCCCGCAGAGTCAAAACTTTTTCGATCGAAAGCGTAAACAATCGCGAGTCATTAATCACAGGTCTCGTAGCCGTTGGACTTTTTTTTTTATCTTCATTCGCCAAACTCATTTTCCGAGACGACTTTGGAGGTAAGCAACGAAGCCGCGACGGAGAAATCGATTCGAAAGTCTCGGGTCGAGGTACTTTCCACCCTCCCGCCCTCCCCTTCGTCCCCTTCGCCGTCCGTAAGGGCGCTAACGGCGAGGCGAAGAACGTTGAAGGCAGAACGGCGGAAGATAATGGAAACCCGGAGACCAAATACGCAAATTACCGATGCCCGGGTATTGACTTGCTAATGGCGTCAAATTTGCCATTCAAATCTTGATTCGATTGCTGACCGAGCCTCCTCCATCCGTTCCAACGCGAAACGCAGCATCGGTCGTGCAACACTCGTCGCTCTTCAAAATTCTGTATCGCGGCTAACGCGATCGTTCATATAAACGTCGATGGTTTCGTTTCAACGATCCCCGTCGGGCAAATAACAGATTTGGTCGGACGATTTTCCATCGAGCCCGCGCGATAACACTCGTCCGGTTTACGGGTTTTCCAACGTACACCGAATACCAAGGAAAATCAATAGAACCGATGTTTACTCTGACGAAACTTTCTTCGAAGTTCGGGTTTCGAGATTCGGGCAATTTTCCGGTGCTTCGAGTAGTTTTGTGGAATACCGATAACGAAGTTGATGCTTTTGATTTCTTTAAAATACAACTTTCGATTTTCCGGAAAATCAGTCGAATCAGTATTTTGAGGAACCATGGTTTTGTTTTTCTATAACTTCGAAAAATTGGGGAAGTAATTGATTTTTTAACGAATTATTAATAATAATTATATTATATTAATAATATATTACATAATAATATTATATAATATATTATATAATTTTTATTGCGATGTATTATATATTATTATTATTGATATTATATAATTATATTATTGATTGATAATTAATTAATAACTGTTGTTGAGTGATTTTTAATTAATGATTAATACATTTTTTTATTCCTCAAATATTATACGTATATAATACCCAAATCTAGATTATGGATATATTTCTTATATTAATGCTTTCTGCGTTATTGTGTTAATATGATATTATGCATATTAATATTATTTATGAATATTATAATTTATATACAACTTCACGTGGTTTTTTATGTTTTTTGCAGCTCTCAAATTGTTGAAAAATTAATTAATCCGAGCGAATGGTCGGCACGTAGTAGCCGAGTGTGATAAATGCATAACGCGATACGCGGCGGGAGGTGAAATTGAAAGAAACAGTCGGGCTCTTTAAAATGTTCCGCACGTACAATGAGAATTTTAGATGGTGCGAGCTCCGGTTATTTACTCGGAAATATAGTCGGCACATAGACTCCGCCGGGCGCGAGGAAAGTTCATAACTGCCCCGATACATAAAAACATGCATGTGTATATATTTAAGGTGAACGGCCAAAATAAAATTTTCGCCGATTTTCAATTTTAGAGGCGAGCCCGATTTTTCAAGGTTCTCGCGGTTAAAACTTCACAAAATCGGCGCCACCCCTAAAATCGTTCGATTAGGCTCATCTTTCTACACAAGTCTAAGGAACCACGATACTTTAAATTATCCTGCAAAAAACGGCCGTTTTTTACGATTTTTTTCGATGGAAAATGAATTAAATAAGAGGAAAGAGAGCTCGATACATACATTTTTCAAATATACATATAAAATACAACTTATTCGGTCTTGCCCGCTTCCCACACTACGTATATATGAGTACTGCGACTATTTATCAATTGAACAAATCATTAATTTAACTTCCCAAATAAAAATCAAATTCTGAAAATTATTTTAATCAGTCTACAATTTGAAAATAAAAATGATAAATTATTCAAAATGAATTTACGTAATTCGTCGATAAATTTATGATAAATAACTTTTCAACGGTTGTTAATTCATGAGACTGCGAAGCAGAGCCAAGTGGTAAGACGTAAAGTACTCACCGAAGGATATGAGGCCGCTGTTGAGCATCGAAAGTTTAATCTGACTCGGGATCGAGGCTAGACTGTGTCCTGGATTGAGATGACGTTTTCTCGGTGGTTTTTCCGGAGTTCTCGGGGCGCTTCTGCTCCTGTGATGATGATGATGCTTTCTGTGTGAGTGCGAGTGTGTGTGAGATCCAGCCGCGGTCGAAGTTGCCCCGGTTCGGTCAGACGCGACGCTGCTTATACCCACGACTCCACCCCCCGTCGACTGAGTCCGTAGCGAAGACATTTTCGACGTCCGTCGTTAATTATTATTCACTTAACTGAAAAAAAATAATCATGGAACAAAAAGAAAACAAACGTTATTAAATTCAACGATTTAATTTTTCTTCGTGTCGATTAATACGCGAGATTTCGAAATAAAATTATTGTTTCGTGTGGAAACGAGATTTTCCAGTCGAAAATTATATCAGGAAATATTTTTTTTGACCTAAATTCCTTCAATAATCAATATTTAATTTATTTCCCAAATTTGAATTAAATCTCCACAATCATTTGAATTATATTCAATAATCAATGTAATATCCACGAAAATTTAACAATTAATTTCTCGATAAAACGTAACATAATCAAAGTTGACTGAACAAAATCAAATCCTCGCAAACGTCTACATTTATCCACCTCCGCCCTCATCTGATAACATTCGTTCTCAAGTCGTAAAACTATTTCGATCATAATCTTTGTATATATTTGAGTTTCCGTTTTCGTGGCGAAAGTACAGTTTCGCAAAGTCTCATCGCGAGCG
The DNA here is from genome assembly GCA_963971145.1 of Sussaba pulchella. Taxonomy (NCBI): domain Eukaryota; kingdom Metazoa; phylum Arthropoda; class Insecta; order Hymenoptera; family Ichneumonidae; genus Sussaba; species Sussaba pulchella. Next base: position 16,595,710 of record OZ020168.1, read on the forward strand.
TCGGCGTCGACGAAATGGCCAAATGAAAATCGCGTCCATAAGTTATTCGGTTTATCCGCAGCGCGTATATACATAAGAATATTTACTTAAGATTTACGCGCAAGCTGGGCGACGTTGAAAACCTACGAGAGAGTCGATCGAGAATTTCTTCGACCATCGTGAAAATTTCAGGACCGAATTGTACCAGCGGGCCGAACGTACGAAACGCATACTCTCGCACACACACACAGACGTATAGAAAAAAGTGAGAGAGAGAGAGAGAAAGAGAGGAGAGGGAGAGAGAGAGAGAAAAGAGCCGAGGCGGGAAAAGCCTGAGATCCAACGAAAACGGGAGGTTTGCGTGTTGCCAAAGTGTTTTTGGCCTCGGATCCAAGAATTTATATTCGACAAAAACATCGGCGTTCCTTTCGTCGCGAGTTTCAAACTCGAGACAACGAAAGATGTAAAGAACGATGAAACTGGCGAGTTTTCGTTGTGCCACAAAGACAGGGATAACGAAACGAGAGTTTATTGTAACGAAGGTGCAAAAGTTTATACGCGAAAAGAACGAGACTGGGTCCTACCTGTTGCGAGGCATTAATAATTTAAAAAAAGTACAATGAATTAATTGTGTACGATGAAAAGTAGAACTTGAGGTTCCAATTAAATGACAAAGCTCGCGTAAACACGTTTGCGCAGTGTTTTTTTTTTTTTTTTGAGCTCGCTAACGAAGTGGACACGCTCGAATGTGTTGAAGTTGGAGCGACGAAATGAGGTTAAATTGAATTGAATACATTTCGTTTGATTCTTGACCTCACGGGGCTTCGTTATTTGCTGTCAATTGGATTACGCGATCAATCCGGTGCGGACATGTATATTTTTTTCCGTAATTTAATGGAATTTGTTGGGATAACTAGCAGAGTTTCGGGAATTTAGGATCTTTATTTTAGTCTGAATTTCGTTTGAAATTCATTTTGAGAGAATTATTGATTTTTTCTCGTATCTCACCAGATTCTCACCGGATTAGATTGTTGGAATTTGATATTCGGCTGAACGAAATTACGATTTATTGGATTACATTATTTTTTTCAGTGTTTGATATTGGTAACGAAATTTTCCATTATTGCAGCCCTCAATTAAAATAGAATCTGGTTCGTTTACGATTGCGTCAGTCAACCCAGTATCACATTTCTGTTATCATTCAATCAAATTCATTAGAAAAACAAATGAAGTTGCATTTATATTCGTTTTTCAGTAAAAAAAATAAATTATTCGTTCGAACCGTTTTTTTCCCAGTATTTTTCAAAAATATTGCTTCGTCAATGCGCTAGATTACGAAGAATGAAATTAATCAAAGCAAATATTGTTCCGGCTGCAGTATTGGATAACAAGATTTTACGATATCCGGTGCTGGGCGTTGATGCAATCGCGAAATTAATCTAGTCGAGAATGGAAAATGTTGGAAATACTTTTTTCTTTTTTATCAGCGAAGCCTGAAAGATCCAATCGGCACGATGTTTTTCCCGTTCCTTTCCCAAGGTATAATCCATCCGTGAGAGAATAAATTTTCCATTCGTTTTAACTTTTTCATATCGCGAAATCTGTCGCCGGAGAACAAGAGTGAAAAATTAACGGTAAAATTGCATTAATTTCATTGACTAATTTTACATTTCTATTTTATTTATTTAGGTTATTTGGGTTATGTATTCAGGTTATTTATTTATTCATTCATTTTTTTATTTATCTATGTATTTTTTTCTAAATCAGCATTATAGCAATACTCTGGATACTCAAAACCCGACAGAAGTAAAAATAAGTGCATTGTAGTTTGTCGGCACTCGAAACGCAATTAGCGCGTTCGCTTAGGTGTATTTTCCGAAGTCGGAAAGTACATCGCACTTCGAGTACTTTTGCCTCGAACGAGTACTGGATACAGACGATTACTTTCCTAGTGGAATTTCTTTTTCTTCGCCGATTTCTCTTTTGTCAATGAGTTTTAAAAAAACCGTAAAAATCCCAAAATTCAATCACAAAAAAAAAACGATATATCCATACAAAAGTGCTTCGAATACCCTTACCTCGAGTACCTGATATACGAATTGATTTGGGTTTTCCAGTATTCAAGGCAACACTGATAGTAACGAAATAATAATTTTAATCCGCGAAATATCATCGGAACTCAATTTATCTATTAATTTTCATGATAATCAAATTACACGCAACGTTATTCGATGCTACGTTGTATTGTTGCTGGATCTAACGGCGACGAACCGTGTCACTAATGGATTAGCCCGGTGAATAATGCCGTTCCTCACAATTGTGAGGCAACGGACGATGATAATTGGAACATCGCCCGCGATTTCAACGAAGATATGAGCATTGGTCGAAAATACAACTCGTAACAAGGGAGGGGATGATGTTTTGATTATGGATAGACATCGAAAATTTATTATTATTGATATTACCACTAAATAATAATAATAATAATAATAATATTAATAGTATTATAATAATTAATATATATAATAATATAATAATATTATAATTATTGATATATATGATTATAATAATATTAATATTATAATAATATTATTATAGTTATTATCATTATTATTATTATGATAATAATAATATTCGTCGAATCGCGAATCCATCGGTTCAGCGTTCACGAAAGCCCAATGAATTTTTATGAACTCAACGATACGGAACGTGAACGTAAGAAAAAAGAAGAATATATTTAACGCAATGACAAGAGCGACCGAACCAGTGAGTGTCGGAACATCGAAGTACCAAAAAAAGAGAAAAAAATCTCGCATTGGCGATGCCAAAGAGATTAAATAAATCGAATATAAAATATAAATAAAACATAAATTCGTGATAAATAAATTTTCACGAACCCACGTAGTTGTTTTTTTTCCATGTTCGTTTTCTTTTTTTTTTTTTATGAGAAGAAAGACAAATACTCTTTAGTGCTGTGCACATTGCAGTCGCGACTGTGAGGTGAGAGAAAAAGGAACGACTGAGAAAAGAGGAAAAAAAATGGAACAAAAAAGCGAGCAAGAATAGTAGACCGCGAAAAAGGATTGGAAGGGGACTGTGAGAAAAGCTCGAAAGGTTTCCGGATGGCTTACCCCGAGGGCTGAGAGAGGTTGTTGGAAAATAAAAATAAAATAAAAAATTTATGTTTAAAACAAAAGAAAAAAAAACGATTCTTGATGTTCCGTCAGCGAATGACTCTGACTGCGGTGGCATTAGACCCTCGAGGTCGGTTAACGACCGACCCTGTGACGGCTTCCAAATTTTTCTCTCTCTCGTGGCTCGAATTTTTTTTCCCCTCTTTCGAATTGACGTATCGGGTTGACCTTGTCAGACTAGCTGGTCTCGCGAGCCTCGTGCGGATATTCACGTAACGAACTACCGAAACATTTGTACAGACCTTCTAATTCCGAACTATTTCAACGATCTTCTAACATTTTTTCTCTATTTATTTATTTATTTATTTATTTATTTATTTATTTATTTATTTATTTATTTATTTATTTATTTATTTATTTATTTATTTATTTATTTATTTATTTATTTATTTATTTATTTATTTATTTATTTATTTATTTATTTATTTATTTATTTATTTATTTATTTATTTATTTATTTATTTATTTATTTATTTATTTATTTATTTATTTATTTATTTATTTATTTACCTAGTGATTTATTTATTTATTTAATTATTCAGTTATTTATTTATTATTCACTTATTACTTATTTATTATTTATCCATTATTGATTTATTTATTCATTTATTCATTTATTTATTTATTATTATAATTATAATAATTTTCTTGAGACGTTCCTTCTATCATTTACTGTTTTTATTTTATCGTCGGGGTTGTCGAGCACTTTGTTCGACTTTGCTTCTCCTTCGCCAGCCGCACTCGACGCTTCCCCACTCGACAAGGTCTTATCTCGTGTACAGGAGAGACTAGCAGACGACCCGACAAGGACGACGAGAAAACGTCGCTCGGCTTTATAGAAATATAAGAAAATGCATTGTTCCGACCGTAATACATTTTTACATCTCTCAGCGGTGTTTATCGTCGGCATTAACGTAATGAACGATGTACGACGACGATAATCCACAAAAGTGCAAAAAAAGAAAAACTCCAAGGTATCATTCAAAGCCAGAAATTTACAACAAAGACGTCAAAGAAAATTAGAAACTAATAGTTAAATGCCGCGAAAAAAGAAACAAAAGGACGAAAGAAGAAAAAACCTAACAAATTTCAATATTCGTATTTTTTTTATCGCTAATTAATAAAATCGATTTCGTAAAAATCGTCTTCGATGGATCTCTTCGATAACGATACGTCAACATTCATCAAATCCCCCATGCGCCGCTTAATTTTTCAATTCGCCGCCGTCGCAAAAAAACCTTCCCTCATAAATTCGCGACCGTCGATCAATCAATTACGCGATTCGACCAAAGTCGGCCAAAAAAAAAAACCATTCAAAGCCAGTCGCGAAAAGTTTAACGTTTTTGTGACAAAAATCTACCTCTCGTCGTTCCTTAATTCCCGTCGTGGCTTCGCGACCAGAGCCAACACGCAATTTGGAGCAAAGCTCTGTGCCTCGGATTCAGCTTTCGCTTCATGAATATCCCGCAAAAGTCAAATTCTTTTTTTCCATTTTTTATATAAACGACTCCCGACGGGCGTAAAACGTTTCAGTGATAAGAATCCCGTGGTTCCAGGTTCCTATCTGCGTGACAAACGTCACTGATAACGTTTGGCAAAAAGATATCAGCGTGAAATGATCCGTCACGCAAATTTCGTGTATCATTATTCATCGTCCGTCCCTTATTATATTATTGTTATTATTATTATTTTTTATCCGTACATGAAGAACGATTATCTCAATCGCGGTGGTCGACGGGTTTCCCTCGACATTATGGACATAGTCAATGTGTCCTCGATTATCGCAAGCAACCAGGGATTGAGGTCGATGACAGTTCACACGTGTCACTCGACTCTGGGCGGGCCACGCGCCGCACCGAGGAATACCGACGGAATCCCGGTCGGATAACCAACACAAATATGCCAATCCACTCCATCAAAATCAACCCCATTTTCACGCAAATACCAAAAGAAATAAAAATAAATTATTTCTCCATTCAACCTCGAACGGTGGAAATGAATAACCAATCAAACGGAAAATCGTACAAAACGAAGAATAGTTTATTCTAGTACCTAATAGATAAGAAAAATAATAGTAAATAGTAAAAACATAAAGAAATGGAAAAGCAAGATTAAAAAAATGAAAATTAATCAAAAAGAAAATTTTCAATGATTACATAGAAACTAACCTTTTTTTTCGTCGGTCTTGCAATTCACCGGTCCATTGACGTCCACCCGGTAGAATAATTTACACAAACGGAATCACCACAATAAATCACAATTCACCGAATTTTTTATCTATTTATTTCTTCCAATCGAACAAAATCGAGAAATAAAAAGGAAAAAAAAAACAAACAAAAAAACACAAATTCGTAACTGATCGATACACTCTCAGGATGCACTTTGTGACGAATTTACAACGAAGGAATATCGAAGATTCAAGTAACAGCGTCTTTTATTTCTGTCATTAAATTCGTTCGCGTTGTCGTTTAAATCTTCGACTCTGCGAAAAGTTCGTTGCACCGTTTCTCGATGTTTCAAGATTTTATCAACCGCGACGTCTTCACGATCGCATCAAACCGTTCGAAAAATCGTGCCCGTACGTGACATCCGGTTTTTTCATCGATATCGCTCGATATTCTTTACGTAATATCGCGTAGCCGGTCGTGAAAACTCCCGATTGCGAAACCTTCGGCCACTGTACACACGAAGAAACAATCGTTTTACCCGTGACACTGCGTATAAACACACCCCTATACATATAACTATCCACACATATATCTATGTATCCATGTGCATGTGGTATGTTATGAAATTACTTTGAAAATACGAGAAACTCGAAACGGGATGAAATTTGTAATCGTCGAATTCCGTGGTGTTCGTGCGAGTTGGTAATCCAGTGATACGAATGTTGGAATAGTCGTACATCGAGTGAAACGAACGAATACGGGGTTAGCGGTGAGAAGGTTGAGGGATGAATGAGTGAGAAAGCGAGGGAGAGAGAGAGAGATAGTCGAAGAGAGAACGAAAAAAAAAATCAACGAGATAAAAAGAGAGCCGTTGCGAAGACGGATAAAGAAGAAAAAGAAGGGGTTGGGCTGATAGGCGCCCTCGCGCGCGCGCGCGCGCGCGCTCGAACGTTCGTAGCGGTCGGGTGGATGACGATCGTCGACGCGGCGCGGGTTTTGTTCGGATTGTACGAACGACGAGAAGCCCGGAGTCGCGCACGTACACAACGGTTACACGAAGATCGAGAATTGCTGAGGTCGAAGCGAGACGAAGAGGTACAACGCCGGGCGTTAAAGCCCGGAGGGGGGGTTGTACGAGGATCGCGAGGCCGGGGGGATGGACCACGAAAGAGGGATGACACGAACGAACGTCACGATGGGTCAGACCGAGAGAGGGTTTATGAACCTTATCGCTACCATGAATCCCGATGGAGTGGGAAAAGCCCTCGCCGGGGAGGTTTACGGGATGGTCGGGGGGCGGGAGGGTGGCAAAAGCTGGCCCGATAACGTTTGCGTTTGAACGCGTGGTTGACGAGGGTTTGTAGCGCGTAACGGCCGGTACGTACTACCGCTGGGTTCGTCGGGATACTGACGGCTCCGAACTCCGAGGTACGGCGAATAACCGCGTTCGCGCCCCCGAACTCCGATCCCCCGCGCGTTGAGGATGCTGGTGGCGGTGCTGATGCGCGCCGGTGGCCGATGGGTGGCTCTCGTCGGTGGCAGCGCCGACGACGGTTTTCCTCGCGAGGGCGTGGCCCTCCGGCTCCGTCGGCGTTGGCGGCGATAGTCGCGGGTATTGTTGAAATACCGTGTGTCTGAGAGAGAGAGAGGGAGGAAAATAGAGAGAGAGAGGAAGAGGGAGAGAAGAGGGAAAAGAGAGATGGTAATAAGCCTCGAGAATTGCGACGGGATATATCACCGGCTTGAGATGCCGGGGCGATGATTATTCAGAAACGAAAAATGCAAGACGGCGATTACAAGCGTTTGTCGGTTGGCACGCAGCCGACGGATCACAAGACTCGTGGGGATGAGTGTATCAGGGGGTTCATCGATGGGGTCATTTTGGGTTTTTGATGATTTTGGACTTTGGAAGGATTTGATGTATATTGACGGGAGAATTGGGTTTAATCGCGGAGCTTTATTACATTATTAATTCGTGCCACCGAGCAACGATTATTCATCGAGTTTTGTTTATTTGATTTTTTTCTCGGGATGAAGGCGAAGAATTGAACTGTTTATTTTTCAACCTGATTACCAACGTGTTCCGGTGATGAGGTGTAATTATTTCAAACCGGAAATAAAACTTTGAAACAAAATGAAATTGAAATAATCGAGAAGTATGTTATTTTATTGGAATGAGGGATTTAAATTGCTCAGTAAAACAGGTTAATGATGTGGTAGGGGTCTGTAATTCGGCCCAGATTTTGTTTTTTATATATAGGGTCGTTCTATGGGGATGAGAGCATTAGAAATGACAAATAACGATATTTAAGGACACCCCTCTTCCTGGGGGAATATGTATTCAGCCCGATAATGGTACGAATTAACTGGGGCAAGCTTCTGATAGCTCGCGTGAGATTTCTCAGTGGGCGAAGAATTGACGTCGAGCCAGCTGACCGGAACAACCCGATGGGCTTGACATCAGGGTCACGAACCACGGTTGGCCGTGGATTATGGAAACTGCGTTATACCATGAATTTATTGTTGAAAGTTACGTATTATCCGATCGAAATCCAATGCCAGTCACGAAATACAATATTTTATTTCGTGATTTTGCATCGAAGCTCTTCAAGAATTTTTTTTTCTTCTTTTTCTTTTTTTTTTTATCCACGACGAAAAAAGTTTTCGAGCACCCTCGGCGACCCTCGGGAGTGAAGACGATGAAGGGGGTGTCGTTGAAACTCTACCTCTATTGCGAGCAATACAACGCTTCGAGCGACTGGATTCGACTTTCCACCGTCTCCCTGTCGAACGTTGAGGGTTGTTTTTTAATAATTTTTTTTTCTTTTGAATTTTTTATTTTTTTATGACGGGAGAAAAGTTTTCCGGGGCATCTATGACGCGTGAAAACGCGGGGGAAGGAAGTTCTCGGAGAGTTTTGGCAGCTGACGTCTACGTGAGTCCGACCCTTCGGGAATTGGGGATACGATAGTTTGGGCGAGTGGGTATTCGATGTGAAGAATACATTTTTTATGTTCGACCGATGGAGTCTCCGAGGGTTCTTGTTTATGATCTGAGAAGACGGGAAGAGGAAAATGATTTTTCTCACGAAGACGAGCTTATCAAGCAAAAAGCATCGACCGTTGACCAAGCGACGATGAAACTTTTTTTTTATCAGTCAATGATGAATTTGAACAATTGGTATTGTTCTAGGTATATTTCTATGGATTCTTTAATAATGACTGGATATTCTATGTATTAATTATTATACGATAAGTTTATTATTTGGTATAACATATTCAATGATATATATATATCAATATCAATACTGAGACATATATTTATTCGTACCGAATAAATCATTGATTATACACCAGTATATATCAAAATGTGTATTGACGATAATCATATTCTATGTTAAATATATTATAGTAAAAAATAAATTCATAGCATCATTCATTGTAATTATTTATTAATATAAAATAATTTAATTGAATGTTAATTATTCATTGATTGATATATTTATTTCCATTTCTCTTTAACATTTTAATATACATTAATAAATAACTACAATGAATGATGCAATGAATTTATTTTTTACTATAATATATGTAACATAATATATTATAATCATCAATACACAACGTTTCTATACATACTGATAAATAATCAATGATCGATTCGGTAAGATACATATACAATATTTATTTATGTTATAAAAATATATTTGCGGGTTTCGACCGATCAGGACCTTCTCGAGGATCCATTTCCGTGACGACGAAATCGACGTCGCAATTTCGACGTTACTCACAATTTTCCGGAAAAGCGTGCTCGGTATCGTCGAGAAGTACGTTACGTATCGCGCATCTGGCGTTCGCCGAGTGTACTTTTCACGCGCCCGTCCCACGCGTCGACACCCCGAAGACGTAGCTGTATGCGGAAATAACCGGAGCTTCGTGGGCGCTTCGGCGGGTGCCAAAACTTTTTCGTTCTTCTTCGATGACGATTATCGCGGTACGGTTATCGGGTGAAGAACCTTAACACGTCGTGTGAAACGCACTTTCGAAAACTTCCTCGCACGAAAACGTCGAATCAATTTCACGACGAACCGAACCGCATTCGACGCTCGGAGTTTCTATTTTCTCCCGAGTCCGATATTCGTCAATGAAAAAATAATAACAATAATAATGAGTAAACAAATAAATAGATGAACATAAAATTGGGCGGATATTCGAGTTGTACCGTTGACGCGCGCCAGTGACGTGCGCAAGCGCCAACGCAACCCAAAGAGCTTTATCGCGGCATTGGCTCAAGAAAAATAAATGATAATCATATATCTATACATCTATGTACATGTATGTATGTTATATACACATACAGGTACATAAAGCGCAGAGTATATATCAATATACATGTCTGTGCGTGTATGTATGTATGAGTAAGTAGATATAGACATACAGCAAAGCTCACGGGTTCTGTGCTTACACGAGCAACTGCCAGAGCTTCGTAGGAACAAGATTTATAAAGTACTTCTGACGCGCACGCTCTTGTGACGCGACCAGGAATTCGCCGAGACTTCCGGCTCTCTCGCGCTACGCTGCCTACGATGTTTGATTCTCACATCCACCGCAATGTCAAACAAGGGTTTGTTTTTGCTCTTTTCTTTTCGTTTTTTTTTTTTTTTTAGGCCGTCGCCGTAACCCGCATCGTCCGCTCCGGATAATTCGAATTATCGCAAAGCTCGTCTCACTCACGTGTGGTTGAAGTTCCAACGGGGGCATACGCCGCATTTATTATGACACACGGGTTTCCGGGAGAACCTTGAAGCCTTCGTTTTCATTAGCCGTCGAAGACAGGGAAAACTAGGGGTGATAATAATTATACGAAAAGTTAATAATAATCTTATCAATGATCATGTTACAAAATTAGTAGTGTGACGATTGTTCCACCTATTATTATGATTATAATTATTGATATAATTATTATCCTTATTAATCGAGAAGAAATTATAATTAAAAAAAAAAAACAAAAACAAAATTATCATTCGAAAGTTTGAAAAATTGATATTTTCTATCTTAAAAAAATAGTTGCAATAAAGATCCCACTCTGAAACTTTGGCAAACTGCTTTTTTGAAACTAATGAAATCACAAAAGAAAATCGACATTTAAAAATATCGATCTGCGCTTTCACTCTTGGTTGGGGGGTAGTTTTTAATTTTTCACGAGCTCCAGGGTGATCCAAAAGTTCTCGGAAAAATTAAGGGTATTTTTAGAGGGTCGTATGAAAGCCAAAAAAAAACACGAGTGGAATCGGCATGGCGCGAGGTCTCAACCGGCCGATTTATCGTAGAAAACCATATATATGGATGAATATATGAAGGATATATATGGATGAATATATAAAGCTCGTTTATAATCGGACCGTTCGCTTTAGTACTACAAAATACTGTTCTCCGACTGCGCGGAGTTCAACACCGCGAACTTTAACGCCTAAAAGCACGTGTCCATGTACAGGCAGAACCTTCGGCTTCTTTATAACGCAACCGGGTAGTCTGGTCGAATATATATCCTCAAGTTCCTAACTCAGAGTCGACAGTCTGTATCTATGTTACGCATAGAACGACCGATGCCGATCGGGAAATTCTGGGCTTTCGACCAAAACTTTCAGGAAAATTACTATTTCCTTTTTCTGGCACAAGATCTCGGATATCTTTTTTTTTCTGTCTTTTATTATTATTATTATCATTATTATTATTATTATTACTATTATTATTATTATTATTATTATTATTATTATTATTATTATTACTATTATTATTATTATTATTATTATTATTATTATTATTATTATTATTATTATTATTATTATTATTATTATTATTATTATTATTTTCATTATCATCATTATTATAATTATTACAAAAAGCTACTATAAATTAAAAGTAATTCGCCTAGAATCGTCGATTGGTAAGTAAAGTGTTTCGAAACAATTTATCTCGAGGCGTAGTTTGTATAAAATTAGCATTTGACTATATTATTTTAATCGATGATTCGTACCATCCTCGCTGCATTGAATCGCGTAAATTCGTAACTCCGTTCGGCATCCATCGATAAACCAAATACAGTTTATACAACGCAAAACGTATTAATTGTTTAAAAGTCATACGAGAATTTCCGCCAAGCCGTGACGAAAGGGTGGGACGGGAAAAGGTCCGAACCTTTTGACATTATACGTTCATGACCTCACTGGCGATCGTGCGACGCCCGGATGATGTTTAAGCTCCGAGGGATCTCGATATAGACGTCGACGGTTCTCGATTCGTGTACAACCCTGATAAAGTTATCGCGCTGGTGCCGCGCAAGTTCGCTGATTTTCCCTCGAAAATGTCTGCTTCCAGTGACGATGCACGAGGATTATGCTACGTGAGTTACAAAAGGGTTTTAAGAACCATCGTGCGACGCACACGTAGCCGATGACCCAATTTAAGGGGAAGAGAGAGCACTCAGCGCCTCGTGATTGCATGCAAACGAAAGCAGCGTTTTACAAGCCTTCGTGCATTATCCGACGAAGGAAATTTCGCGCTCAATTCGTCGGGATTTCGAGATTACATCGTTAAGGGATTTCTTAAGGGGGCTGGGCGAGATTGCTCGATGGAAAGTTATTGCCATGATAAACGATTGAAAACCAAATCCAAGTGCGAGCAATTCGTGGATTCGGGGGAGAACTGCGGAGTTGGAAGAGAAAAATTATGATTTCGAAGATGTTGGATTAAGGGGGTGCTCGATAAGCCGTCGTTACGGGGCGTTCGTGTGGCATCGATGCGAAGCCAAGAGTGTCTCCTGCATTCGTGCGGTTTGCGTTGGTATTGAGAGCGACCTTGACACGTTTGGGGGATATTGACGGAACGGCCATGACAGCCGTCTGCTTAAGGTGGTGGCGTGATGTAGAAGCAAACTTCGGTGAAACCGACAAGAGGGAGGGGGAGAGATGGGGAAAGAGATTGAGAAAGAAATAGTCGAAGATATTGACACGTTTGGATGGAGTGAGAGCGAATTCTTGAAACGTGTATCGCATCCGCCTTAAGAGGATGCTCCGTGCCTCCCTTACTCTCTTTCTCTCTCTCCCACACACGCACACTCGGACCCGCACACGCACGATCCTCTTTGAACCCGCTTTCTCGCGCTGATGCGATTTTCCGTCGATATCGAGCCTCGCCTTAAGGGGATGGGGCTTAGCACCCTCTCTCTTTCGCGCCCGCGCGAGCCCTAATGCTTTCGCTCATCACACGTTCGCACCAGCCCTTCGGGCACGCTGTCCCTTCTGCAACCTCGTGGGATTTCAGTCGACATCGAGCCTGACTCAAACCCTAAACTTAAACTCACATTT
>OZ020168.1:16608616-16676376 GCA_963971145.1 Sussaba pulchella
TTCCTCTGCCTGCGAACGATTAGCCCCGCAAGTGTCATCATTCGAAATTCTGAGTTTCGAAAGAAGATTGACCATGAATTTCATTTCACTGGATGAGGAAAAAAAAAACGAAAAAAAAGTCATTAAGTCTTTTTTTATCGAACGTCGTCTGATGAAATTTCCAGCTGGCGGGGAGGATTCGAGGCTTCGCGTAGCGAGGAAAAGAAAATCGCGAAGCGCGAGATGCACGAGGGCTCCCGCCGGTCCGGCGGGCGATTCGTCGCGGGCTACGTCTCGGGCAAGGTTAAGCAACGACCCTCGAACTTATAAATAGTTGTAACCACGAAGCGACGTCCTACACGAGGTTGCCGAAGAGATACGAGACGCGGCGTCGACCGTGTCGCGCAGATTGAGAACGATGAAACGTCGGGGAGACCGAAAGAGACTAATGGAGATGGAAAATAAATATGTATGTATCTGTATGTTATATACATGTCAATGGGAGAAAAAAAGAGCCGGGTGGCTATATAATGGCGGTGACTAAATAAACCCCGTCGGCCATGCGTTTATTGTCGAATGTCCCGAATCGCTTTCGCCAGTGGCCGGACTTTGGCGTATCAAGCTCGGAACCGGAAAAGCTTTCCAGCGGATAATAGACCGTGAGGGAAGAGAGTCTGACCACGTTATTGCATCAAGGACTCGACAAACTCCCACCATTTAACGATTTTTATGATTTCTAGATTCGACCCGACGTTTCTGAATTATCGAATGAATTTTTTTTAAAACTGTGTCATCCAGATGACGATATTTTAGAATTTTCGAAATGGGAAGACGAATATTTAGAGATTTTATTGACAGATCGTAAATATGGCCGATGCATGAGTGGGTTTTTCGATTTCTGGAATGATCCATTTCGAAAATGAACAAATCTTTGTGATGGAGCGAAGGAAACTCACTCGCCGAACTCTTTATTTTTTTCTGCTTCTGGCAATTCACGATAAAGCTCTGCAAGCTACATATTATGGTTTTCTAATTACCTTTCACGGTTACACAAAGCCACGCCTATGAGAAATCGTGGTGATGATCGATTCTGGCTTCCACGTGGAGGAAACTTTGTGAAAGATGAGAAATAATGAGAAAGGGATGCGCAAGCTTCCACTTTTCAAGATTAATGTTTCGTTACCGTGTACAGTAGCGTGTTTTCAATTAATTCAGAAATTCTTGACAGTTGGCTGATCAAACGTTGAAGAAAATGAAATAGAAAAATAAAATAAAACTCAGAGGAAAAAATTCACCAATAAAAGAACAAAAAAAATAAAATAAAAAATTCTTGAAATAAAATACAATTTAAAACAACCTCCACTTAAAATTTTTTATCCCCCATAAATTTGCCGCCGGGGGCGATAACCTCCGATATCTAATTCTAAATACGTCTTGTTTTTATGTATGTATATTTTTTATACCGCTGGAACTAACGTGCTTCTGCCCCAGTCGAAGGATTCTTTCCGAAACTCCATGATGATACATCGCGTGACTGCAACGTATATAAGTTACGGTTCTATTGACGCCCACACGTTATGAGTTACGATAACATCTCGCAGAACCATCGAAAATAGACGTTGTAGTTAGATCCCACTGCGTATTACGCTCCCAGCCTGTACATATTAGGTAGTGATCCTCACTTGCAAAGTGCAATAACAACGTCGAACTTGTCCTTGTACCGATACTAAAATATCCCTCTCATAACTATTCAACGAAGCCAGATTTCGCGGCCTTATCGACGGAACAAAACCAGGACTTCAGATAAAGACATGCAATTGTTCTTTGTATCTGGCAAGACTGTACGAGAGACCACGAATTTTCGAAATAAAGACCGTTTTCTCGAATGGGCTTCATTGGATCGATTGCATGCAATTCCATACGAAAATTATCAATAATCGAAATATCGAAAAATAAAACAATCTATAAGTATATAAATAATTTGGTTTTTTTTACATTTTCATCGATATTCAGAAAATCTACGAGAGAGATGTTTTGTAGAGAATTAAATTTCTTAAAAAATTGTCCCTCAAACTTTTTTTCTAAGTTCAGCAACATCAGTGTTGTTGTAGAAATAACTTCATTTTTCAGGGCAAAATTAATTCCTGAGGTCATATACGAAAACGAGCTCAAGTTACAGCAATTTTTTCCAAGAGACTTTTAAAAGCAAGACGATACTCTGTAAAATGGCTCATGGCTTAAAGTCGTAGCTTAAGAAACGGCTGAATAGCAATTATTTAACAAAAAAGAGAGAATTTTCCATGCATTTCAAATGAGAAAATTTTCCGAGCTGTGGAGCTCTAAAAAATCCTTTAGAGGCCTGAAATTTGCACACAATTTTCTTTTCTAAAATGTTGAACGAAATATATGGGAGCAAGAAAAAAAAATTTGCGGCTTAGCTCATCACCCTAATATCTACTAGATACGTTATTTAGGTAATTAAAATAGATTCAAACCCAAGTTCAAGGATCGATAGAACCTCTTTGCCGTAGAAATCACAAGTAAACCACTCTTTCGCAAACCATAAAACTCCTTCGAAAAGTTCTGGGCCGATTCTATAACAGCAACTGAGAACTTCTTCAGCTTGCGAGAAACCGCGGTCGCGTTAGCCATCTCGCGGCGACTACGGAACTACCCAGCGACGTTTCGTTGCGCAAAACCGTACCGCTCTCAAAACAATACGCGTTAATTCTCATTGAAGTTACATAATCTGTAAATTCGACGTACTCCAAACGTAGTACATAAATCCATCGAGCACATGCGTAATCGTGTCCAATTCATGTGCAAATTGCTCACGAATGAAGACGCAGTAATCGCGCGGAGTACGACTGTGTGTAATTTTTTTCGAGTGGAACATCACACTCGACATCGTCTCGAGGGTTTCGGAATTCTTTTTCAAACTACGTTTCCAGATTCCAATGCACAGCCACTCGACGGGAAACAAGAGCTTGAAGCGTCGTAGGAGCTGGGATTTTCAACAAAGAAACTTGTCTCGTAAGTCTTGAGACGAGTGCATATCTTCGACAATTGATTCGATTTTCAAGAGCTTATTCCAACCGCGCCGGCTTCATTGAAATCCGCACAACCGAGTCCGACACTGTCTGGCTGAGCAGCTTTATTAGACGGGTTGTTATAACGTTATACGATTAATTGGTCTTCCAACGGACGCGTGATAGCGTCTCGATGCCAAATAAAATGAAATAAAATGATATAAAATGAAATAAAATAAAATGAAATGAAATAAAATAAAATAAAATAAAATAAAATAAAATAAAATAAAATAAAATAAAATAAAATGAAATAAAATAAAATAAAATAAAATAAAATAAAATAAAATAAAATAAAATAAAATAAAATAAAAAAAAAAAAATAAAATAAAAAACAAAAAAAAAAAATACATAAAATAAAATGCATAAATAAAATACATATTTAAAACTGCAGCGACGACTTCTCCTTAATTTCCTTGCCAAAAATATATCGCAAATTGGCAATTGAAGAGATTAATTTACTATTATCTTTTTTTTTTTCAGAATTATTTTATACGCAGTTTTGTGAACGAACGATCAACATCTATTGAGTCCGAACTTAGTTTAATTGACTACTCGGCGAGGAATTTGCTTCGAGCTGTCGTTCGTCCGAAATCTGATGTTCACGGATAGATATCGATCTATGTGTTATATACGATTATACGTCGAATGTATATTCGAAAAGGCGGACACGCGGGCAAATTGCGCGAGCGCGTGTTCACCGGACGGGGATTTCTCGGTCAGCGTTGGCAAAGATCCAAAACAGCGAATTCCTTCGACTCTCGAGCGTCACCGATTTTTTCCTTCATTATTATTATTATTATCATTATTATTATTGTTGCGTGTGCTGATAATAATCTCGCCTGTCTCCGCGAGTCGCAGCGAGGTGGACGACGGTATCGAGCGATTTCCGAGCACTTTGCACGTAAAAAAATCAATATTTTTACTTCATTCTTACGCTGATGAATAAACGAATGAATTGAAACAGGAATTTATATCTCGATTATTTTTGGACTGTTTGATGGTATTAAAGAGGTTATGCCGATATTTCATTGAAACGATATTTTCTGTCCGAGATTTCTGCCAGAATGAGAATCATTCTGTTGCCATCAATTCCACAAATTATTTGAATTTTTTTCCGTTTTAATTAACTTCCCGATTTTAGAGAGAACTTATTTTTTATTTTAATTCGTGCTCGGCGAGTGAATATAAAATAGGAAAGATTGAGATTTCGTTTGGCTTACAGGATTAAAATTCGTTGAATACAAAAATAAATAAATAGATAATTAAATTTTGTACATCGCAGATATTTTCTTTCCTTCTATAATTATATAATTTGTGAAAATAGGAAAAAAAAAATAGTTCTCAATTCGATACATAAAGCCAAAAAAAACGCAATAAATAAATAAATAAATAAAACAAAGATCAAAGAAATAATAAATGATGAGGAAAGGTACAATAAAAATTATTCTCCACCGTAATTGCTGTTACAAATGGTTATATTATCGTTCATTTATGTTACAAAAAGAATTTGCTCCAACTAGTAATCAAACACAGTCGCGTACCGTCTAAGTACACGACACAGTAGTAAAAATCGTATTTCAATCGATGATTGAAAAAACATCGATAAGAAAACAAAAATCGATCGTCGAATAACTACTGGAACATCGGAAGGAGCTTTTACGTGAAACTAGGATGCCAACGACTCGTAAAACGAGTCACAAACGCTACAATCCACGATCTTGGAACGTTTTATCTTGAATATGATATCTAAATAATGCGTCACGCAATTTGATTGATAATCCGGTTCTAATTAATTCCGCAAAATCTTCGTTATATCGAAAAAAATTGTTTTCTCATCGACTACGATATAACACGCGACAAACTTTCACGCCTCGTAAATCATATACGCGTCTAATAATTATGAAATGTTTCGATTGAATCGTTTAAAATACAATTTGGTACTATGGGATAATTAATTCGTAATGTTTACAACGCTCATGTGCATTTACAGTATATACAATTCGGATCCATGCACGTGGACGTCAATGAATATCGACATGGGTCCAACAAAAATTTTCAATTAATTTCGTTTTTTCGTTTCTTTTCATTTCTTTTTTTTTTTTTTTTTTTTTTCAACGCACAATACGATAAAATTTGCCAATGAACGAAATAAAGGCGGGGAAAAAAACCCTGCTCAAGTTTTGTAATTACTAACGATAAACATGGATCCTGTAGAGTGCATTTAACATTCAACCATTTCCATCACGAAGTCACAAACGCATTTCCAGCACGATTAATTCCTTTTTTTTTGTTTTTATTTTTTGTTTTTTGCGATTCGTTCGGTTTCGGTACAATCAATTGTAATTCATTACTTCGTTTATTCACTATGCTATGTATAAATGCGTGTGTTTATATGGATATATAGTAGGTGAGAGAAATATGAAACAGTTCGAAACGTGAAATTTTACCATGAAATTATTCACAATAGTTAGACAAACTCTTTTTGCATGGAAACTAATCGAGCGAGACGTCGCGAAAATTTCATTGTTAAATCTCATGTTTCGCTCACCTACTTTATACATATATGTACATAAATAATGGAGTAAATAATCGTCGATTTTTTTTTTAATTTTCATTTTTTTTTTTTTTGTTTATTATCGTTATCTAAACCAAACACACACACCATCGGCAGAGAAACGTGTACGCCTTAGGGACGCAATTGGAGCTTTTTCGAGAAGCCTTGAGCTGACCACCAGCACCCTCGAGTGGTCTGTTTTTTTTCTTCTTTTTTTCTTTCTTTCTTTTTTTTCTTCCATTGGGTTGACAACTGAGTCATTGAGGATTTTATCAATGGATGATCTTAGCATATTCTTTCGTCTTGTCAACGTGGTCGAACAACCTGATCTATATTGTTTTCTTGTTGTTCGTACTTCTACCTTTAATTTAGTAGAAAAATTGTATCGATCAGTTATTTAGTTTCGTTTTTATCCCAATTTAAAAATGGAAGAACAAAACGCGCATTTAAGACATATTTTATTATATTATTTCGTTACGTGCCGTATATGGGAATGAAGCCTTGAAAAAAAGGCAAAATCCCTTGAAAAAAAAAAATGAAAAAAAGAAAAAGGTCAAAATTGGTTCGCCAAATTTCGTTCTGGTGATTTTTCGCTGAAAAATGCGCTTCTTGTTCTTCCATTTTTCAATTGGAATGAAAACGAAACTAAATAAATCTAAATCTATCCGAAACTAAAAGAAAAATAAAACAAAACGAAAGAATATGATCACCTATTGATAAAATCCCCGATGACTCAATTACCAACCCAATACCATTCTTCATGGCAGGCGCGATATTATTTTCCCGATCGCGAATGAAAATCATTAACTCACGAGACAAATTTATTATTACAATTCGGCAAAACTTTTAGTTATTAATTTTTTTTTTTTTCTTAAATATTCGTCGACGGCGATGCAAAATATCTGATGATTAACAGTTTCGTGCTTCGAAAGAACGAAATAACCAGTGAAAGGACGTAACGCGTGCTGACAAGAGCGAATATTCGCACAAAATTCGGTTTTATACGTAAATTTACGAACCAAAACAATTTTTTTTTTTTTCAATTACTCCGATAACAACGAATCGCGATGACGGACGGCAAAAATACGAGGGCTCGGAAAATCGAAGAAAAACTTGTCTTCGGTGTTAAGAACGTCGACATTATTTTATTATTATTAGGACCCTTCCGTTAGGGCGAAATAAAAAAAGAAAGCGAAAAATTGAAAACAGTTAAGCGTCACGCTCTAGACGATGGTGATGCGAGAGGAGGGGAAGGGACGGTGGTCTGAAACTGGCTCGGTTCGTGGATATAAAGAGTAATTTCCATCCGTGTCCATCACGTGGTTACAATACCCTTTTTTTTTTTAATTAAAAAAAAAAAAGGAAAGAAAACTTTTATCGAAGGACACGAAAAAAATTGTAACAAGATTTCGAACGATAAAATTATAAAACGTAACGAGAGAGAGGAAATCTCGTCAATGAATTTTTTTATTTTCTATAGCCACCGGAAGTAGTGCGAAAAAAAATTCATTTCGAAGAGACGAATTGAAATTCCACGATGAAAAATTCGAAAACATCAAAAATTGTTATTACGATAGATCACAACCTTGTCAATGGACACGGGCAGATTATAATAATCGTAATTGGTATAAATACAACGATAAAGACGCGTCTGCTGATCAATCAATAGAACGATCAGTAAATTATTATTATTATTTTTTCTTTCTTTTCATTTTTCTCTTCAGCCTCTCGCCTCCGTTCGAGGCTGTTATCTCGGACAATCGCTTCTGATCGATCAATATACAATTGTGTAAATAATTTTAATATACAATTCAGCGTTAATATCAATAATAAGAATAACAAACATTATTTTCAAGCGAATTGCGACGACACGGATTATTATTATTATTTTTTTTTTCCTTCATGTAGTTTTTTTTTCTTCTTTTCATGAGCACACACGAGAACAAGATTACCTGATTTTTCACAGTTATTACGCACAACGACACATTTTGACGATCGGCGCGATCGTCGAACATTTTTTTTTCGCACGTTTTATCCACGCCACGTCGCGATTACGCCCGGATTTGGAGTTTATTTTATTTTATTTCATTTTATTTCATTTTATTTCATTTTTTTTTAATTTTATTTTGTTTCGTTTTATTCTTTTGAGGACATTCCGGGCTGCGAAAGGGCGACGTTGGATTTCAAGTGAAACAAAAAAAAAACTCGTCGATGCGCATAGTCCATAAAATTTATCACGACTCTTTAACGTTTCTCTAATATTCGAGCCCCGCTCGATTTTGTCCCCCCGCAAGGCCATTGAAAATGGACGTTACCGTAGCAATAACTAAGCTGCTTTTTTCTTTTTTTCAAAATTCGTTTAACGATGATTATCCGTTCGTCTATGCGTTTAAAATGTTAAAAAAAACAACAACCAAACATTTTACAACTAACAGTGACGGGCAATTTTTTATATTTTCCTTTTTTTTCTTCGAATCGCAAATTTGAAAAAAAATCTTTTGCCGATTGAAAATGATGAAAAAATTGTCTTTAAATTTTCAATAAAAAAACACAAGTATAATAATACGACTAAAAGCGATTAATAAAATATATAGAATGAAATAATACGTATCGAAACAGCTGCCGCGTTGATAATTTCAGTCAAAAGCCCGATTAGGCCGAATCCTTTGATTAGCAGTCGACAAACTCTGCATCGTCGTCCGAGTTATTTAAAAAAAAAAAAACAAAAACGAAATGACGTTATCGAACGTCGAGAATGATAAATTTAATTAATACTTGTCCACGTGAGGACATCGTCGTTTATTTAATTTTTCCGATTCAATCGATTCGCGCCGTTTTTTTGACGTTTAATTCGACCAATCGACTGTTAAAAACGACTATAACATAAAAATCAAAACAACGGGATTACGCGTAACGATGTGGGGGTGTAAAATAAATACGATAAAATGACAATTTTTTAGGTTTCGTGGACGTTAATTCTACGAGTTTTTCTATGCTTTAGCATATAAAAGTTCTAAAATTCTATATAATTGGACGAACCACAATCGAGTCGTGCTCTCGATTCTTTTCTACTTCTATCACGTTTTGTATTATTTTTTTTCTTTCAATTTTTTCTTTTTTTATCAACGTTCGTCATCGTCCGTTCTTCTACGTTGATTATACGCCCTACGTAATTTTTGTTTTCGTAATACGGTCTTAAATATTGTCACTACGAATAAAATATGATGAAAAAAGAAATACTATTTTCGTCTAGTATCATAAATCGCGTGTGTTTTTCGTATTCTCGTCGAGCCGGACGAAAAATTGCTACGTAACATTGAGCCATAAAGCCAAAGCCACTGAATTCGTCGAAAAATTGAGCTTCGCCCTGGTCGAGAGTCGGTCGTTCTTCGTCACCGATAAATGCGAAACACATGTGCGAACACGCGATTTTTTTTTCAAACTCCCAACGATTCGAACAATCAAAATTGTCGTAACAAACGTCCGAGCTTCCTTTCCCGAAGACGTGTCAGACGTGGAGCCGAGAATGTCGCGTTTTCCAATCCGAAATCCCGACATCTCAGAAACTTTTGCGATCTTTCGAACGACTTTTACAAATCAATTAGCAAAAAAAAACGTAAATTGAGTTCGTAAAAAATATTTCTGCCTCTGATGGATTTCAAACCGAGTTGAATTGGAAAAATCGATCGACTTTGGACTTTCGTCCGAAGGTTATCAACGTAAAAATTTCGTTAAATTGCGAAATTTTCGGATAATTAATTGTATAAACGTCTCAAAAGACTTTGCTCCACATCTTGACCATTTTCTAGAAAAAATCTCGTCCCATGTGAGAACGGTTGGTTTGTTGGGGCATGCGCGCTCTGTTGCCCCGTCCGTTTCCGCCGGACGCGTGTCGTCTGGTGTTTCTCAATTCACGATCGACCTCCAATTCCTCGAGTTTCATCGTAAGACCGAGTTTTTGTTGAACGGCCAAGCGAAGAAGGTGATTCAACGTTTTTCGATCGTCCTCCGCGGCGGCTAGTTGACGCTGCAACTCGTCAACCTGCGTGACGTACTCCTCGCAACGAGCGGCGAACATGGCCCGCAAACCTGGGAATTGCATTGTTAGATGGTAATAACACGAGAGAGAGAGAGAGAGAGAGAGGAAGAAAAAGAGAAACGAGAAGTTCCGGAAAAAATTAGTTTTAGAGAGACGAGATTGAATGAAGAAACGAAGAAAGCCGACAGTGACGAGATAGGAACGCCGAGGAGGCAAAGTTGGTGTTTTAGGAACAAGATTACATTATGTGTTTTACCTACAGACACTTTTGGACGTATTAATTAGCGCTGGACGTTTTTTCTGATCAATTTATTGATTTATTGACTTATGGATTTATCGATTTATCGATTTATCGATTTATCGATTTATCGATTTATCGATTTATCGATTTATCGATTTATCGATTTATCGATTTATCGATTTATCGATTTATCGATTTATCGATTTATCGATTTATCGATTTATCGATTTATCGATTTATCGATTTATCGATTTATCGATTTATCGATTTATCGATTTATCGATTTATCGATTTATCGATTTATCGATTTATCGATTTATCCATTTAATGATTTAACCATTTATCGATTTATCGTTTTACCGATTTATCGATTTATCGATTTATCGATTTAAAACAGGGCCCAAAGTCCCCTGTTTTATTTTTCCTGGATATATTTTTTTCATTGGCCGAAAAAGGCTTTCATATTCTGTTTTCATTTCATTTTTCTGTTTTTGGATACCGAAAAAAATTATATATTCGTTGGATCAAAATTAAAACAGTAAGAAAATCGTTCAAGCGGAAGAAGAAATTGGGAATATTCGCAAAGCAGAATCATAAGACTTCAGCCTGGGGGACTTTTAGCCTCCGGAAGATCAGTTCAGAGTCAATGTCACAATCAAACAACGCGGAGTTATCTCGATGGCAATCGAAATTCGTCAACCAATAATTCATTGTAAATCTCACGAAAGGGATTATATCCCACATTCTCGATACTTTCAAGCTAGAACCTCACTGTACATTTATATATATCTCTAATAATTCTACCCCCTCAATACCGCAAACGTTTACGTATTTCTCTAAAAGAAAAAGGGGGAGAGATTAAAATGCGACAAAAATGCTAAGTTTGTTGCTTTCTCTTTGCAACAACGGAATGTTAAGAGTTTGCAGCAACCCCGTAGGATGTTAGGAGGTTAGAAGGTTCGTTACGGGCAACAGCAACTGCGCCTGCAAACGCCAAGGGCGACTGCGACATCGATTGTTAACGTGCTCGACATTATTATCGTAATATACATTAATACTGCAAAAGAATTGGAATGAGAGGCATCGATGCGGTTAATTAATCGGCGATTAGTGGAAGAAGAGGAAGAAACGAACGAACAAAATATATATAGATACATTGCAGGAGATCGAGACGAAAAAAAATATAATACGTATTTTTCGGTTAATAATTACGATTTTGCTGAGAGATTGCGTTGCTAATATAATTGTTGGCATAAACTAATGACATCCATGGCGTTTCGACGGTAAAATCGGAAGAAGTAATAGCCAACGATGGCCAATACTTTGATCATTGAGATAATTCATTTTGTTTCAAAAACAAATGAAATAAAATCCTCAAATAATGCGAAAAAATCGACATTATCAACCGAAAGACGTATTATAAACAAATAAAATTTTAAAAATAATCGATTTATCGATCGAGTACTCACTCGAGAACGTAGCTGCGTTTTCTTTCAATCGTCTGAGTTCGTTTCTCAGCTTTGAAATAGTTTCGCTGATTATGCTCTTTTCGCTGGCGTATTTGCTCTTCAAATTGGTCAGAGCCACCTCGGCCGTGTTTTTGTTCGATTTGAGTACCGTTCTCAGAGTCGCAACTTGCTCGCCCTTCGCCGAGCACAGAGCTTTGAGCTTTATCACCTGTTCCTGCAAATCGCTCTCGTCGATTTTGTTTTCACTGCCCGCCGCTGCAAATACGAATTTAGAACATTTATTTTTTACACTTTATTTAGGTTTTTATTACACGTTGGTAGGAAAAAAAATGCGTGCATGAAATAATTCGAAGGATGAATCGAGCTGAGGATTACAAAATTGCAAACTGTTAACTTCGATTTTGAGGCGACGTAGGACATTTTTCAATAAGAAATTATTTTTACAATTCTGGGTTCTTCATAGTTTGTGCATTATTTTATATTCGAAGGAAGGAAATTGCAAGTTTTATCTTGCATCTTGTTCTCTATTTTATCAAGATTGAGGTTTGAACATTTTTAGTTCCTTCAGAATTCGATACGTCTCAAATTCAAAACCGATCTTTACCGAATACGTATAAATACTTTACCTAAAAAATCACAAAATTGTGGGAAAAGCATAAAAAACGGTGGGAATTTGTTCCACAATTTAAGGAAGCACCCTCGGTACGCAGTAAGTCAAAGAATTTTAGACTTCTACTCGAGTAACGTACTGTAGAATTTGGCAACACTCGGATATTCGTTTATATCTCCTTCAAATTTTATCAAAATCCGTTCGTCAGTTCCAACGTAATAAATGATAAAGTGCGTAAAAATCACAAACTCCCATAAAACTCCGTGTCAAGTGCTTTGATATAAAATTATAAATGTCTTCTTTCAAAGTCAACCAAGGATTACAAAAATTTTGACTCACTCATTTTTGTAAATGTTCTGACATCTCTGCAAATTTTTATAATTTTTGTGTTCGTTAATTGACTCACCGAGGGTACAACCCTAATATCACTAACTGATAAACTAATACCAGCTAATAAAGAAGAACGAAAACAAGAAAATATTTGTGGAAAAAAATATAAAACGACTCACATTCGCCGTCGTTGGCCACAACTGCCTGAGTTCCTTTGAGCTTTGACATATCGATCGTGTGTTCAACAGCCATTCTCAGATGTTTTATCTGATCCATCGCGGTTTCGATGTTTTTGCCGATCTCTTTGGCCTTGCTGAGACCCTCGAGATCTTTGATCGGCAAATCCGTCTTCGACAGTGTCTTGAACCACTCGATCTTGCCGCCATTGTCGTCCTCCTTGTCCGGAACAATTTTCTCATGATCGAGAACGACCCTCGACGGTGTTTCGCCGTTGACCGCGCAAACGTGGTGATACAATTGAGCCAATTCGTCCGACATATTTTGCAAATCGTTTTGCGCCGAATCCAACGAACCACCGGCTTCCGAAGCCAATTTCGAAAGTATGTCGATGTCCGACTCGAGCTGATTATTCTTGTGCTCTGTGTCCAGTAACTGGAAAAATATTTTCAGTGCCATTATCAGTGTCTGAACTTGTAGCGTGTTTCAAAATCGTTCGTTTAATTGTTGCAGGATAGTTTTTGTTTGTTTTTTTTTTTTTTTGGCGTGAGATTAAAGAGAGGTTTTGTTGTTGTTGTTGTTGTTGTTGTTGCGACATTCGGTGGCGAGTTATTACGGTTTTGCATATGCGCATTTCGATTTGCGGAAAATTCGTCTAGAAACGATTCGTCTAAAGCAGTTAGTCTAATAACAATTTGTTTGAAGCAGTTCGTCTAGTAACAATTCGTCTTAAAAACAATTGGTCTACAATTTGTCTGAAACAATTCGTCTAAAACAGCTTGTCTAAAACAATTCGCCTAAAACAGCTCGTCTAAAACAATTTGTCTAATAACAATTCGTCTAATAACAATTCGTCTAAACGAAACAGAGAAAAAAAACGTAATTTTGTAATAAAGAAAAGGAGAACTGAAAATAACCATAAAGAAGAACCTGAAAATCCGTATAACACCTTAGGGTTCGACAAAAATGAAACGTTCTTTCTCTGAGAAATAACGAATTGTTATTATACGAATTGCTATTAGACGAATTGTTACTAGACGAATTGTTTTAAACAAATTGTTTTAGACGAATTGTTATTAGACGAATTGTTATTAGACGAATTGTATTCGATGATTTGTTATTAGACGAATTGTATTCGATGAATTGTTATTAGACGAATTGTATTCGATGAATTGTCTTAGACGAATTACTGTTAGACGAATTGTTTTTTAGACGAATTGTTCTAGACGAATTGTTCTAGACCAATTGTTTCAGACGAATTTTCCACAAACCGCGCAATTCAGACAAACATTCCACGACGACAATTCGTCTGACATGCCCTCGACAGCACGGATTCGGGGAGAAACATACGCTTGAGACTCGTCGAAGAAGCGTATTATTATTATTATTATGGGTGTATGTTTTTAGGCTTGACATTCTTGACTGTTCTCCCATGAAATTTTCAATTTGCTTTGCAATTTTTGAGTTATTTTTTTTTTTTTTGAGAACCTTCGTGCAGTGGCTCTTGGGATTTCTCGAGGTTCATGCCTTACGAATTAATGACGGTTGATCGACGATCGTATCGGTCGTAAAGGATTCAGTCGATCGCCAAGCCTTTCGCGGCTTTCGTAAGCCCATTCTATCTTAAGGGGTTTTATCTAGTTGTTCTAATCGAAAAAATGAAATTTTCTTCTTCTTTTTTTTTGCATTTTCTTAAAGTGCATTATCTTGACTACATAAAATCGAATTTTTTACAAGGATTTGAGGACTATGTGAGTGTGACACACTTAATTTTATCCGCGAAAAACCTAGAATTGATAATTTAAACGCGATTATCTCGGAACCATGTTTTTTTAGAAAGTTTTGTTGCGGTGAGTACGATTTCTCGACGGTAATTAGATCGATCGATTTGATTCTTTCACGAGATTGTTTCTAATTATAATGGCTAGTTCGTGAACGAAGGAATTTTCGTTTAAACCAGAATTTATATCTCTTTGGGGTCGAAAACATAATTTTTTAGATCTCAAAAATCGAACTTTGCCGAAAAATCGGCAAATCGCTTAAAAAATCATAATTTCGCTAAACCTTTCGTTTACAAACTGCGTTTAATACCACAATTAACGGAATCTTTTTGGTTTTTTTATTTCATCCGAGCCGTTCCAGTAATATCATGCTCACCGCGAGTGATCTTACAAAAAAAAACATGTTTTGAGAAAACGGCCATAATTTCCCCAAAATAAAAAATATCCCTATGAAAAAATTCATACAAGTACCTCAATATACGTTGTAATCGACACTGTACCGCGTATCCTAATAAAATTATGTTAACATGCCCAAAAAAAATTACAAAAATGTAATTAGCCCTCAATTTTCTCCCAAACGACCAGATACAACCCCTTAAAAGCACAGCGACTACGAACCGTGCACATAACGGATCCCACGCTCATTATTCCATGTCTCGCATCGATTGATACAACAATTTTTCAGTTTATCGCCGATACCGAGCGAAATCTCGTGATTAATCATCGTCTTCGAGAATTCATTTTTCATTTTTTTCTTTCTTTCTATTCTCAATGACGGTTCATGGTTGCGACAAGCCAGATAGACAAAATAGTAATGACAGACGGAAGCGGCACCTATTAGACGCTGTTAGAACATCGGAGAAAGCCAACGTGTTTAAACATAACATTAGATAGGCGGAATAAAACTTAGCGAGTAGATCATTCGTATTTATATCTGTGAAAATAATTTTATGAGGTGAAATACGTGAGAAAATAATGTAACAAAACTTAAAACAGGGCCACACGCTTCCAACCTTTTCTCGGAGGCTCTTCTCCGACACTGGGATCTGAAACGCCACAATTTTTTTTTTCAACAATTTTTTTAAACCTCGTTACCAGGGGGATGGGTTAAACGGCCACCGGATTATCGGTCGCGGAGGACCCCAGGGTGCCATGAGACCCCAAATTTTGCAGCATTCAATTTTTTATACAAAAAAATTCAATTTATTTACAAAAAATTGGAAGAACTTATTCAATTTTTTTTTTTTTTTTTTTTTTTTTTTGTAAATTATGCTAATTTTTAATGTCACGAACGTTATAGATTGCTATTTTAAAGATGAAAAATGTTATGCCTTTTTTTGTTCTGTGTTGATATGTTTATGAGATTTTTCTCGCAACTTTTCTACTTTTAATTGGATTTTGATGACACTAAAATTTTTACCGTTTGGGGCCCCCCGCTTGACTTGAGCCGCCACTGCTCGTTACAACGATCAGTAATGAACGATATCGACGATTTCTTTTACCTTTTTCGTGTTATCCTACGTACGAATTATACACAACATAGATATTTAATTACGATTACGTCTTGGTTGTTGTTCGGCGTTGATTAAAATTGATTGATCATTATTTCAACGCGAAAAAACTCGCGATATAGAGGAGAAAAATGACGAATTAAGGGAGAAAGATAGGAGTACCTTATTTCTGATGTTGACTAGTTCCGTTCTAAGCTGTTGCGTCGTGTCCGAGACGGTCAAACCCTGTTCGAGTTCGGCCAAATCTTTTTGTAGTTGTTCGATTTGCCGAGCCGACATGGTACTCCACTGGTGATATTGTCCAACGGCCTATTAAATTCATTACAATTATTATTTATTAGATTCAATTCAATATTATTCTTTTTATTGAATTGAATTTCGTATTATTTATTATATAATTTATTCAGTTAATTTCAATGTAATTTACTATAATTTATTATTTTTTATTGAATTCAATTTGGTATTATTTATCATTCAATTAATTCAATCCAATTCAATTCAATTCACTATTTTTTTTTATCGAATTGCATTTCGTATTTTTTATTATACAATTTATTATTAATTTTAATTTATTTATTAATTATTTTTTATTTAATTTAATTTGGTATTATTTATCATTCAACGTATCCAATCTAATCCAATTCAATCTACCATCATTCATTAATTTCTGTCCAATTCAATTCGCTATCGTTCATTATTCAATCCATTATATCACCCAATAATCCAACATCAAAAACAAACCAAAAGAAAAAAAACCGTAAAATCAAACAAAAAATACGAAAATCCACGAACCTGCGACAATTTGTCGAGCGCAGTTTCCTCGGTCTGTTTTTCCGGCAATTTCGAGTGCAAATGATGAAGCGAATTGACATGAGCGGCAAGTTGTACGATTCGCGCGACAAAGGACTGCAATTCGCTCTGACTCTTCTCAACCGCGTGTTGAGATTCTCTGAGATTCGTCGTGAGCAAAGATTTGTCGGATTCGGCGAGTTCGAGCTGTTTCTCGAGTTTTTTGAGCTCGTTGAGATGAATCTCGGAAAATAAATCGACTTGTTTGCCGGCCGTCGACGTTCCGGGTTCTTGGGTCTTCAAATCAGCCTCGATTCTTCTCAAAGCCGGCGAATCGTCCTCACCGTCGCTGCAAATCGTCTGATCGTCGGTTATTCCGCGTATCGAAAGAGCCAAATTGCTCAAATTGTAAATCGATTCGCTGTTCATGCGCTGATCGAGTTCTTTCTTGAGAGCGTATTTGGCTTCACGTTCGGCTTGCAAAGATTCGAGAGCTTCTTCCATCTGTTTTTCCGCAATTTTTTTCAAACTCGTGAGTTCTTCGACTTGGCTGTTCAAAAGTTCGACTTCTTCCGTTAATCTTCGCATCTCGTGTTTGGCACCTTCGAATTCCACTTGACTCGAACGCAAACCGGAAACTTGTTTCTGCAGAGAAATATTTTCGTCTTCGAGTTCCGTATAATCTTGCAACAATCTTGTTTCGCGAAATCTACATTCGCGCAATTCGGTTCGTAGACTCTTTCGTTCGGATTCGGCTTGCTGATGATCCTTGCCGACGTCTTCGCGATCTTGGAGAGCGTGGTCGCGTTCGGCTTGAACGCGTTCCAACTCGTGGCGCAACTGTCGAGCGGTGGATGGATTTTTTGTTTGTTAATCGTTCGACGAATTGACTCGGACGGTGGACGGAGAGATAAATATTCGTGGCTTACCTGTTTCGTTTCGGTTTCTAGATCGAGTATTTGGGCCAACAAGTAAGTCTCTCGAGCGGCGCTTTCCGACAATAAACTTTCTTCCTGCTCGATTCCGCTTTTGGTCGTGAGTTTGGTGGTAGTTTGAAATTTTGCCAAGGCCTGGAATGGAAATATTTTTTTATCACTCACGGTCGAAACGATATTTTGCAAGCGTTGCGCAAGTTTTGTGGGAGCTGCGAGGTTATCGATAATCGTGGTTCAATGATTGAGTCGCTGTTTTATCGTTAATCTACCTGGTATCGATTATTCTTAATATGATTCGTTTTTATTATTCAGTTGTTTTTTATTGTTGAATTTATTTATTGATTAATGGATGAATTGATAAATCATTTATTGATTGTTATTATTATTAAATATTATTTCACAACGAATAAGAAACCTTTTTTCTTGATTGATTTTCTTCAAAGAATTCAATGTGAATCCTGAATTGTCGACGGAAATAATCGAAACAACCATTAATTTTCCCAGAATCCTATAAATCATCGATTTTTAATTGGCAAAGCCAAATGAAATTTGAGTCTCGGTTATTTCCTCCCATCAATCAGTCAAAAGCCGATTCAAAAGTGGAAAGCCCTCTGGCTCTCCGAGGAAAAATAGTAGGTCCAAGATCCATCGGACGCGAATCAATAATCATCAAGGGAGGTTTACAAATTCAATTCGGAGTGCCGAATAGCAAAGCTGACGACTAGCCGCTGCCTAACGACGGAGCTCCAAATACAGAACGTAGGACCTGCGCCTCTCTTATTTACCATCAGCGATCGCTCAGACTATTTCCGATCCCGATAAAGACAGTCCAAGACTATCACGCAAGGCGCCGAAGAAACCCAGTCTACTCCGAGCCACCCATAACCTCCCAACAATGCAAAAAAAAAACCCACCCACACACGCAAACAAATTTCAAAACCATCCCCAAAACTCTACAAACCTCTTGCGTGATTTCGAGCTCGTGTCTCGCATTTTCGTACAACCCCTCGAGATCGTTGCAGCGTTGCTCGAGAGCATCTTTCTCCTCCAAAAGGGCGAGTCCGTACTGGGCCGATTGAATCTTCTCGGTCGAAGCGAGATCCAATTCTTGCGACAGCCTCTCGATCTCGGCTCGCAGCTCGATCGCCGACGTTTCCACGGTCGTAGCCATTATCGGCTTCCGGGGCTCGTCCTCTTCACGATTGCTGCGCTCGGCTCAGCTGCTCCGGCCACCGTCGGTTCTCCAACGTTTTTTCCCGTTGCAACTGCGACGACCAGCCCGAATAACCGTCCGCGTTCGTCCAATCCACCCCGTGGATAAAATCTCGACGATTGTTCGGCAAACGGTGTTTCTCGAATTGGCTATGGAGTATCGTTGAGTGGATAGCGACGAGGAAGGACCCCATATCACATCGCGTTAGCGACGGACACACGCACGCACACGCACACACGCACGAAACACGGAAACGTTTGAAGACACGGACAAACGCCACGCAGCTGAAGACGTACAACGGTACAACGATGACGGAATGTCTTCGCAGGTTTGACGATCGCAGGTGCCGAAGGTCTCCGCGGGTGCTCGGTGCTGACCCCACCGGATACGCACCGCGCAAGCACACCTGAGCACACCTCGCGGGCGCTCAAGGACGTTTCGGTGGAGGGGAAGGAGGAAGCCGCTTTCACGCAGCCATGAAACGGCTTCGCGCCTCGCGCGATTCTTTTTCCACGATGGCACGAGACGTTCGTCGGTGCGGGGGAAGCATCGCGAATCGTGGAAAAACGGATGTTAATACACACGACCTCGCTCGACCTTCGTTCGTAATTGCGAGGCGCCACCGCGAGATGGGCCTGCGAGGGGGTCGGGGTATGGACCGATGGATGCTGCGAGGAAAAGTGCGATGGCGATGGAGATGGAGGGGACTGCGGGTGGTTCTGGAGTTATCTTTTTCTAGTTGAAGCTGATTGGTTGAAGTCGTCGGGGTGAAGATGAATTCTGGCAATTAAGTTGAGCTGGAAGGAGAGAGGTTGAGAACCAGCCGCGGTTTTAAAGGGATGGTTTCAGTCTGCCTCGCCACAGTTTGACTCGGCACAGTTTGACCCGGTACAGTTTGACTCGGCGAGTTTGACAGGTGAATCACTCTTTCTCTGTCAAGACTCAGAGAGAGTGCCAAATGTCAAAGACAGAGAGTGACTCTCATCTGTCAAACTCGCGGTGTCAAACTGTGCCGGGTCAAACTGTGCACGCAGACTGAAACCATCCCGTATGTGCCATTTTGCTCGATGACGTAACAACCTTTGTAGAGCATTTGGCGTGGCAATTTTAACGAGATGTGGTATACTAACGGGTATTTTTTCTCGCTCCGCCAGGATGACCGATGGCGCTTTTTCTTTAAGAGAATGCACTACATCGCCTAGTGCGAAGGTGACAGCGCTATCGGCGCTCGCTGCAGAGCGAGAGAGAAGGAGAGAGCGTTTGTAGTCCATCGTCTTAAAATTCCCTGCCTGTCAGTCGATGTAGCACATCACCTTAAGATCTTATTATGGTCCGCCGATCTTTTATGACGGTGCGCCAACTGCAAGCGAAAATTGTCACTACATTTCTCGCAACAAATTTTAATTCACGGCCTCCCGATTCAATGTAATTCTTCTTTCCTCGACCATAGTGCTTTCGACTGCTTTCGACGGCGATCAATTCCACGATAAAGCACGTAACGAGTATCCAAAAGCCTCAGAATCAATTCCCAGACAACTTCCATAATTTGAGGTTAGGAATTACATAACCAATGTTTTTCACCGTAACACTGTCCAGATATATCTTCAATGATTTTCACAACACTTTTGATGACAGTTCCCATAATTCGGACCAGTTTTATTTCGTATAGATATAGCTGTCAGTTCCATTTTGTTGCATTTTTTTGAGATTATTTCTGGCAGTTGCGATTAGATTGTTTACAGACGATTGCAAATACGTGGGGGAAGATATTTTTGAGTTTGTGTTCTTTCTTTTCTTCAGGTTCGAATCATGGGGCACGGTCATGACGCTCCGGAGATGAAGATACCGAGCGCGGATATCTACAAACTGGAGAACGCTCCGGAGCTGGTGAAACTTCAGGCGGAACTAGCCAAAAAAGGTTTGAAGGATCCATGGCTGCGAAATCACGTTTGGCGATACAATCCAAAATTTGGAACGGAAAGGCAGCGATGGTTCGGCTTGCTCTTCCGAGGCTGGAGAGTCGGACTCGCCGCGTTTTTGATAACTATAGGAGTCGAAAAAGCGATGGGTATCGGAGACGATCACGGCCATCACGAGGAGCAGGGAGAGGGCGGTCATCATTAGAAATATATTTTTAGCAAGTATCATCGCGCGTATCGTCGATCGCATCGATTTTCCGGTAGTAATTGTTGCAATTGAAATTTGAATAAAGTTTGAAAAAAAAACAGAAGGGATAAGAAAACGGAGACGAATGTTTCGGGGGAATTTTTTGATCTCTTTTATTGAGGAAGAGAGACGACGAAAATAATTAGGACAGTAAAAATCGTTCGTCGATGAGCATTTTATCGGCAAGAATGCGTTTTCCGTTGAATCTGGCAAGAAAATTCACAGCTTTGGCAGTCAACGCCGTAACGACGGAGGCAACGATGTAATTTCCTCCCAGTACGAGGACAAAGACGAATACGGTTATTTCGAACGTAGCGAGCGTCCATTCGTTTCCATAAAAAATTGTTCGATTGAACGAGTAATTGTTATCTGGAAGCAAAAAATTTGCTACGTACTCAATTTTTCTTTTAAATATAAAAATATGTAGAATCGTTGATTCAATTACCGATGTAGAAGATGGATTTCTCGTTTACTTCCAGCAAATCGACGTCGCACAATTTTTCAATCAAGTGTCTGTCCTTGACCGTGTAATCGACATTTTTGTAGCAATGATCCAAAAATCCGGTGAGAAATTTTCTCAATTTCAAATGAATTTTCCATCGTTCGTTCCAATCCGGAATTTTCGAAACGTATCTTCTCACAAATTTTCCATCGTACTGTAAATAATTTTGATAATTGCACAGAATCAAAATTACACGGCTGTAAAATGACAAATTGTTGATCGATAAAGATATCAAATACAAACGGAATTTTGGTAACCCGAGAGAGCGTCGTAAAACGTTCGAAATGTTTTGGAAACGGAAATTACGAAAACTTGTTCGGTCGTGCCAGGAATGAGTCCTCTGTGAGCGCACAAATTATTCTCCTCGCGTTTGAGATCGTTAATGAGAGTCAGCAGATCCGTGTCTGCAAATCCGTGAACCGATCTATAAAAAAAAAAAAAAAATTTTAATCCCTCAAAATCATACAAAAATTTTACAAACGATTTTTTTTTGTTTGTTTTTTGGTTTCTTCGTAATTATCGAAAGAATTTAATGAACCTTCCGTGAATGTAGTGCCCGTAATGATCGTGAGAAAGTATAAAAACGCTGATATTCGCCATCGAGCAAAGATCGACGAATTCTTGAAGCTGATTTTTCACGTATTTTTCGTAAATAAAAACCGTGAGCCACCATTGTGCGAAATAAAGCACGATGTAGACCAAAGTTCCAACCGCGTAATGCAGAGTGAAACTCTGTTGGACCGTCAACATTTTTTCTCGTTCGAGACTCCATTCGGGCATCGGCATGGACCAATGTTTCACTCCGACGACCTTGAATCAACGATTATTCCTCGATTGATTGAGGGTGAAATTGTATTTAAGGTCGTACTGGATGAATCGTTGGGCAAAAAGTTAGTAAAAAATGGGCGAATCGTGGATTTACGAGTCCAAATAGCTGAACCAATAATAAATTAACACTTGGAAATGTTAATTCACCACTTTTAATGACAATTGAAGTCAAATTTCGACGTTTCGTCAGTGACTGTACAACTGTTCCAACTGTTTCACGTGATACTCCTCATTAATTTAATTGATTTCTCGACAATTACCCGGTCGATTAATTTGAAACTAAGCATAATCGATCTGTTGATCCTAAATCTTGATGATATAATTTTTTCAGAATTTACGGCGATTTAGTTTCATTCGTTTTGCAACCATTAACGTCCGCAGAAGCTGTTTTCCCATAAGCAACTCTGTTTGATTCATAAATTTATAACTACTAAATTATGCGGTGAAAAATTCTGAAATAATTCATGTATTATTATTCAATCAAGAACTATCATCTTAAATTTTCTAGAATTTTGGGGATTTTTTAATATCCATCGAGTAGGATCTTAAGAACAATTCAATCCAGCAATTCGTCGTCCTGACTTCGACTTCGATATTCGGTCGGCTCACCTCCAAAATAAATATCGTTGCTAACATTTGCAACAAAACGTTGACTCTTCGTTTGGTTTTTAACTTCAACCATTCGTTCGCAACGACGCAAGTTCGCCATATACTGACGGAACAATTATTCGTCGTAATCGTCGCATCGTTAATCGAAAAAATTGATTCCAAACCAACGTTTCCAGTATTATTGCCTTCGTCGTTGACGATAATTTCCGGGTGACCGGAAATGGCAGAATCTTGCACAACGCCGACCGATTGTCGACTCGGTGTGCTGCTAGCTTGGCTCGAACGGCTGGAAGCATTTTTATTTCTACGCGCGGCGATCGATTCCGATGCGCTTTTAATCACGTTGCCGCCTGTTTCCGGTGAAAATCTTCGGGCGTAAGATTTTCTCAGAGACGTACGCGGAGAATCGTATTTCGCCGGGGTCGTTCCGATTATTTTCGGTTGTTCCCAATCGATGAAGAAAATATCGATCTTACGGTGATGATAAATCAGTCCTAATATTTCCACGATCTGGGAAATTATGGAATCATCCGAAATTAATTGATAATGAATTGAATATTGTTATCAGTTTGAGAAAAATAATTAACGGGAATACTATGGAAAAATTGTAGGAAAAATAAATTATTATTATCAGTTTTGAATCAATAATTTTCGAACAAATTTCACAAAAATTGTGGGAAAAATAAAATATTATTTTAGCAGTTAAAAATAAATAACTTTCGGAATAGCTACACGAAAATTGTAGAATATATACCTCTAAATACCCCAAAATTAATTGATAATAAATGAAATATTATTAACGGTTAAAAAGAATAATTTTCGACAAAATTTCCCAAAAATGCAGGAAAAATAAAATATCATCATTCTTGAAAAAATAATTTTCGATCCAATGTCCCAAAAATTGTAGGGAAAATAAAATATTATTATCTCTTTTGAAAAAATAATTTTTGAACAAATTTCCCAAAAATTAAAGGAAAAATAAAATATTATTAGCAGTTAAAAAATATAATTTACGAAAAAACTACACAAAAATTATGGAAAAAATATATATCGCGATCACTCACTTTGAAAGCAAAAGCTAATATCGTACAGATTTTTATGATCGACTCATTGTCGTCACTCGGAAGTAAAATATGAACGACTTTTTGGCCCTTGTAAAATATAAGAGTATATATACAAGCAATCGAAGACACTGTGAGAAATGTGCTTCCGACGGAACCGAGGGAATACACGATGAACCACGTTAACGTGGCAACGTTGAACAAATTTTTGTCATTTCTTCGGGAATAGCTCCAAGCTTTTATCGCCGCGAATGCTACGGCGATTGCCGAAAATATTCCCATGCATACCTGAAAAAGAAAAAAAAAGAAAATCAAGCTACGATCTGCGATAATTATTCATTATTAATTCATTCTTGAATTAAAGAGTTATCCATTGAGTTATGTCTGAACGCACCTCAATAACGTTATTAGTTTCATCGTCGTTGAAACTGTACGTAATTTTATATTCCACCGTGACTTCCACATTGTTTTGCATTTCATCGATCGTCAATTCATCGTATTCGACGATTAAAAGAGGAGGAAATATTCTACCCAACTCCTTTCTCTCTTGCAGTTTGACACTAAAAAAAAATGTAAACCTTCAACATGCGAACGCTTTGTAATGCAGCTTTCAAACAAAATCTACGTTTACGAACGACTCACACAAGTTTGAGCGATTTCATGTATCGCAAAACTTGAAGTTTCGGAGATCTCGTAAAGCTGGAATTTTTTAATGAATTCGATATCGCTCTATAGCCGGTTATTCTATCGATCAAGAAAAATGTGCGAACCAATCGCGTTTTTCCATAATTTATTTGCTGCGAATGAATAAAAAAAATTTTTAAATAATTAATCAGATTAATTCGGATTAATTAATTCAGAGGAAATAATTCTGACCTCATAATCTCCGCTCGTTCTCACGAGAACGGGCAATGCGTGCAATAATTTCTGGCTGCTGTTTTTCTCCGAATACGACAAATAAGGCACGAGAAATAACATTTTTTCGTTTAATAATTCGATCGCCGAAATTTTGCAACTTTTTTGCAAATTCACGCCGAAACGAGGATTGCCGAAGTAAGGACATGAAAAAATCGGTTCGCCGATTTTTTCCAATCTTCCTCTCAGCGTGAATGCCGCCATTATCAATTTTAATCGGCTGTTCTGCAATCAAACGTTCGATCGTGGAATTTAAAAAATAATTCTTTTGATTCGATTAACAATACTTCAATTTCTTCTTCAAATTAAATTCAGGGAAATCAGAGAAATTCTTCGTAATTCGATTAAAATGAATAATTTCAATTCCCATAATTCCATCCAATCGCACTTACCGGATTAGTCCGATCGAGGCTGTAACGTTGCGCTATATTTCGCTCGTTCAAAATCTTTTGTGCTTCGTTTTCGCGATAAAACAACTTTGTCGAATTATCATCGTTCTTTCGTGAAAAATAATTGCAAGCGATATTGCCAGAAGCGAAGAGAGTTAGCGCGCACATGTTTGCGAGATGACGACAAGCTCTTTGATCTTCTTTCTGATGAGTATCAAACATTTTTCGTGGTTTTTTTATTTCAAAATTATTTTTATGTATTATTCAACAATAATTTTCGTTTTTTTAAAAATTATTTTACTATCGATCACCCAAATTGGGCTTCTTTGCAGAATTATGACTGCTATAATAATGATAACAATGATAATAATATATTATTTTGTATTATCAATGCTTCGTCTTGATAATTTATTCGAAAGAAATAATAAATTATTGTTATTATTAAAAACTGTGCAGACTTACCTCGCACGAATTAATTGCAAATCTCAGTTCCGTTCTAAAATAGTAACTATCGAGATTCAACGTTTTGAATTTGTTGAAATAATTATTTCGCACATCCGAAAAA
The DNA here is from genome assembly GCA_963971145.1 of Sussaba pulchella. Classification (NCBI taxonomy): domain Eukaryota; kingdom Metazoa; phylum Arthropoda; class Insecta; order Hymenoptera; family Ichneumonidae; genus Sussaba; species Sussaba pulchella. The sequence continues at coordinate 16,634,369 of OZ020168.1, forward strand.
TTTGACGAATCGTCGGACGTGCGACAATATTTTTGAAATTTCTCGTGGGACGCGTCGAGGTAATGAGCGCAATTGACATCGTCTTTTGGGATGAAACGATCGCAAGGAAGACAACGAGTGCCGTCGTTCGACGGATAAGCGTTTTTCGGGCATGGAAGACACTGCAGCGTATCCAAAAAACTGCCGTTCCAATTCCTTTCGACTACAAAAATATTAATTACGTCTATTTATCGACGAAAAATTGATATTTTGAAGGAGAAAAAAAAATTGTAATCACGTCGAAATTGATTTTTCGCGTAATAAATTGTTACCTCTTATCTCATTCTCCAAGCAACCGCAATTTTTCGAATTGTTGCACGTTATACATTCGTATCCGTCAGCTGTGACGATTTTTCCTTCCTCGCACCTCTCGCAAATAGAATTTCCGGATTTTATATCAATGGTTTTACTATTTTCATCGCAAACGCATCCGAGTCCTGAATAAAATACGTATATCGATCATTGAACAAAAAAAAAAAAATATCATTCTAAATCTTCCAATATCGATCGATTGTAAAATTCGTGTCGCTTCGACTTACCATCTGTCGATGATATTAAATTACTCGGGCATCTCACGCATTTCCACGAATTGCTATCAAAGTACTCATTCTTAGCGCAACTCTTCGGTTCCGTCCACCTCAAAATTTTATTTTCGCCATCGATACTACCAACACCGTGGATTACGCGTGACAATGAAAAATAACAAAATACGGTAGCTAATTTCGCACCTCCGACGTACATTTTTTGAAAATATTATTATATACGCATGAAGCGAACACTCGCAATTACGGAAATGAATTTGTTTGCGTGTTGCGCGAGGTGCGGTTGTCTCGGCAACGGGGTGTAACACCTGCACTATTTATCCGTGCACGCATGTCCACGCATGTCGATTTCGGATGGTTTCAGTTTGCCTCGGCACAGTTTGATTCGTTACAGTTTGACCCGGCACAGTTTGACTCCGACAATTTGACAGATGAGTCACTCATTCTCTGTCAAAACTCAGAGTGACAAATGTCAAAGAGAGAGAGAGAGAGAGAGTGGCTATCATCTGTCAAACGCGCGGAGTCAAACTGTGCCGAGTCAAACTGTGGCGAGGAAGACTGAAACTATCCTGGCACAGTTTGCCTCCGCAAGTCAAATGAGAGTCAAACAGACTGAGAGATGAGAGTGTCTTTCTCTGTCAAACTCAGTGTCAAATATCAAAGAGAGAGAGAGAGAGAGAGAGTGACTCTCATCTGTCAACCCGCGGAGTCAAACTGTGCCGAGTCAAACTGTGGCGAGGAAGACTGAAACTATCCTGGCACAGTTTGCCTCCGCAAGTCAAATGAGAGTCAAACAGACTGAAAGATGAGAGTGTCTTTCTCTGTCAAACTCAGTGTCAAATATCAAAGAGAGAGAGAGAGAGAGAGAGTGACTCTCATCTGTCAACCCGCGGAGTCAAACTGTGCCGAGTCAAACTGTGGCGAGGAAGACTGAAACTATCCTGGCACAGTTTGCCTCCGCAAGTCAAATGAGAGTCAAACAGACTGAGAGATGAGAGTCTCTTTCTCTGTCAAACTCAAAGTGTCAAATATCAAAGAGAGAGAGTGGCTCTCATCTGTCAAACGCGCGGAGTCAAACTGTGCCGAAACAGACTGAATGCATTCCGTCGACTTCAGCTACGCAAAGCTTTGAGCAAATACCCAACACGTACGGAGGTCGAGAAAAAAATCCTCAACGAATTTTTTTAAAGTCAATAACCAGTAATTGTTTTAAATTGATATTTTTATCATGAAGTTTGTCGTGCTCGAAAATTCTTTTTTTTTTCGATATTTTGGGAATTAATGAGAATTTTAACTTGTACTCGTTCATTAAATTCAACATAATTGTAGATAATACGGATAATTATATATTCGAGATTTCGTATAATAATAAAACGCCTATATAAGAATTATATACGAATATTATTATTGTTACTCGTATATAATTATATATACGACATAAAAAGAATGTGAAATTAAATGCAAAATATATTTATGTAACATACACAATTATATATACGATTTTTTGTACAAATTTTTGCTTTTATTCAAAGCCCCAACGGGCAAGCGTACTTGGTAATCTAATCTTACGCCTACTCGTCTTATTCTTATCCTCAACCCATTCAACTCGTTCCAATTCATCTCCAACTTCTTGTTTTATTTTTTTTTCCCACGTATTTTTAATATTTGTACAGGTGTGTAACGTTAAAAACTTTTATTTACATAATTATTTGACAGTAGCAAACGGAATAAGGGCACTCGTCGGATTCCCTGTGCAGCTACTCGCAGTATCGAAAACATCTACGCCCTTGACTCGCCGAGTAAAAACTTCTCAGGTTCGACGATGGATCGTCAATCGCAGGATCCGTCCAGCCAGCCGTCTCGCCACCTCTGATTGACCAGAGAACAGTCGAACACCGACTTGCCGACCTTTTTATTCACTTCGTTGTGCACCGCGCAGAGCCATTGACTCAATTGATGCTGCGATTCCGTTCGCGGCGGCGTTATCTTCAATTGCTCCTGCAAATCTTCGGCGCAAGTGTTGCAAGGATAGAATTTGGAAAAAACGTGGAAAAACGTTTTCATATCCGACTTCTGAACGCTCGTCGGTCGTTCCGGATAATAAGCGGCCATCGTGTGAAGAAAAGCCCAAGTCTTTGAACCCAACTCGTCTTTGTCCAAAGGACAATTCTCACGAGCCTTGCTCGGTGCGGATGCTAAAGCTGCGCTCTTGTCGTCATCCTTTTCGGCGCTCTGCTTGCGAAACAAGAAATATTATAAATTACCTCATTTTTGTACAATTATTAATTTGTACAACGTTACGGCTGTGGATGACCGATTTATTGTTTTTAGGAATTTAAGGACGGTCGAGGACAATTTCCAGGACATTTTCAGGTCATTCGCAGGTTGTGTTAGGGCATTTATCAGGAGGGGAACAGGACGAAGTGCACAGGAAAGTAGTGAATAGTACTGGTATCGACATGTGCTATTGTTTCAATAACTGTTTTTGCTTACGTCGGAATCAGTATAAAAAAAAATACTTAGTATGCACAAATAGATGTAATTCTCAGCAAAACTGAGACGCGCATTCTTAGAAGATTATTTCTAGTAATATAAGTAGTCAAACGAACTTAAATTGAGGGGAAATAAACAGTTGGAGGATATTAAATGAAGTTCAAGGACATTACAGGAATTTTCGAGGACTAGTAAAATTTAAGGACAGTCCCAGGACTTCAAGGACTTCAAGGACCACTGGAGACTGCGTTTGTATTTCCCCTATGCTGTAATTATGGGTAATCTCGAGGCATTTTTATCTTATGTAATCGTGAAATATTACAATAAATGTAGTGTATTCTTCATGTGTTCTCCATGGATTCGTTGTATGATTTTCATGCATTCCTGCCTCTATGTGTTCTCTCGCAATTTCATATGAATTTCACTTCAGGGCGTATTCTAACTGCTCTTCGTAATTTCCCAAAAATTCCCTGTATTCTGTCACGAAGACGTGTAATATTCGAAAAATTGGGTGTAAACTGTCACCCATTACATGTAATCTCTTCAATATCATTGTACTCGATCAAGAACTACAAGTAATCCGCAAACAAAATAATTCTGTGTAATTTTCTGCAATCTCGTGTAATCTTAAGGCCAATGTAATCAGATGTACACAATTCTTTTAGAACCCTCTCGAATAATACGGAAGAAGAATGACGAGACATGAAATTTAATTGGTATAATTATTTCGAACCTTTTCGGAATCGTAAGTTTTCTTCTGAAGAGCCGCCCAAGTTTTGAAATCCGTGCATGTTCGACATGGTTTTTCTTGAACCATTCTTCCCTCGTCGACATCAAGCTGATCTCGTGTCGGAGTTTTGATCGAAGATACGATGCAACATAACCTCGTGGCCCCGGCGCGAAGGTGTCAGTGTGGACGTTTTGCTGCAATCGGGGAGGCTAGGTAACCAGTTTTCTGGTTATCTGGTTATCTACTTATCCGGTTATCTGATTATTTCGTCTACGTTGTAGAAATGTGCGAGCGAATGACAGAGAAATTATCTACAGGTCTACTGGCCAGAAGACAGAAGAGAATAGGGTAATACAAAAATATCTGGTTGGCTTTGATTGAATTGTATTGGCTCCGGTCAATTATGAAAACAATCTTCCGTGAGAAGTTCGTTTATTATATTCAGTTCGCTCCGGTCGTTATCGACTGTTGCAGTGATCTGCTAATTTCTAAGCGAGTTACCATGCGAGCAGCGATTGTTCTTATCTCTGGTGCAAGCGCTGAATTAATGTCTTTCGATGACGATAGAGGCGCATCGGTCGTTAAGATAAACCAATCAGCCAAACCGAAATTAGAAAAAGAGCGGCAAGCATTCAAAATTGTGCACTTGGCCAAAATTTTTGAACTCGTTACATGCCACCATCTTGTGTAACGAATTTGGACGATCTAACGATGACTGACGATCCAATCACGCTCTTCGCGCTTATCCACAGAGATGTTAACGCGCTTGACAGCTTTGCAATCTTGCACGCGCGTTCGATCCGCTTATTCTTTTCCTCTTGTGAACGAACAAAAAATTATTAGCAATTTTCTTCACTCGTCTTTCGCCAAATTATATAAAATTGCATCGATTTTCGAGATCACGTTTCACTCCTCGGAAGTGAAGAATTTTACGAAAGATTTCGATCGATGAGATTTCAGAAGAATTTGAATTATGCAATTTTTTGGCGATTGAACTTTCGCTGAAACGCTATCAAAAGTTTTTCATTGTTTTTAGGATACAAATTTTAGTTTCTTTCACGCGGAAGATCCCGCGATGACGCGAAAAATCGATCGACGTATACTTTTTTGTCGTTGCAGCTCTTATTTATAATGTTGCTATAGAATGCGACGTCTTTGCACAGCTGATTTCATACAACTCGATAAGAAGACGGTATCGTTGGGCAAATAAAAAAAAAAACGTCTCGTGTTTCGACTGTACAACCGAATTAAAATGGTTATTTCTCCAACTGAACGGTTTTTTTTCGAGACCCCCGAGAATTTCTGGGTACTCGGAGATCTTGCGTTTCTATTTGCTTCGTTATTCTGCACAATGCGAGACTATCTTTTATTCAGTAAGGCTCGGCCCGGCTTGGAAAAAAATGTGTTCGCTGGATCGAATTGTTTAATCACGCAAACTAAATTCACACACGTTTTATTTTCGAATTCGTTATGAATTTGAGGTTTATCTAAGTCGTAACGAGGACACGAAGATGATATATATAGGAGCCGTTTCGGCTTATAAACTCAATGTCATTGTGCGCGTTTGCCGAAGAACTCTTAAGCTGAGAATGTTAAAATTCGCGATGGTTCTTTGCGCTCTGAGCCTTCCTTTGGTAAGTGAGAGTTGTGGGAATCTCACGATTTTATTGTATTTTTACACAGACATTTACGTTTCTTCACGGACGAATTTCTCATTGTTTCGGGAATATTCGCCATTAATCAATTGACTTATCGGCATATTTATTTCAGGCGACAAATAACGCTTTGATTTTTGAAAACGAGAGTCATCCGAAGATCAACTATCAGATAACCAAGATGTACCAGAAATATGAGAAGAGATTCGATAAATTCAATAGAACTCGAAATTCTCTTTTGGTCGAGCACGGAAATAGAAGTTTGAGGGATATGGATTTGTTTTTCTATGTCGGCATGTCGGAGGTAATGTCTCGCCGTGAGGCTTAGAAAATAAATTCATGAACATATCAATCGACGCATGCAGAAGTAACGATGCGAGGCTAAAAGTCAGACTTTCCTCGTGCTTGGTAACGAACGAGTCTCGATTTTATGTTTTTGAAAATCAAAAAATCGTTCTTCATTGAATAATGATACATGAGTTATTTCACTGCATAATTTAGTAGTTATAAATGTATAAATTTATCACGGTCGTTTATGGTATCAACAGATTGATTATGCTTAGGTTCAAATGAATCGAGCGCGTAGTTGTCGAGAAATTAATTGAAGTAATGAGAAGTATCGCCTGAGACAGTTGAAACGGTTGTACAGTCACTCACGAAACGTCAGTGAATTAAAAGTGGCAAATTCACATTTCTAAGCGTTTATTTGATATTAGTTTAGCTATTTGTAAAGCTAAACATGTACGACACGATCTAGACTTCTAAATCCACGATTCGGCCATTTTGGACTAACTTTTTGCCTGGCGGTCTGTCCATCAAGACCTTGATCGATGTAACTTTTTATCAATACTGGCCTCATATTTTCCACTTTCGAATGAAGTTTTTTATGGGATCTATTGCACAGATAATCGACGAGATCATGAAATCGGAAAAGCCCAAAGAGCGAAGTACCCAAGTTTGTCTGGAATATTGGGCCACGATCATGATATCCACAGTGAAATCAAAAATACGAAAATGCGTCGAACTACAGAAACAACAATTACAAATCTTCATTGCAAACTTGAGAAACAGGTTGACTAGTATAGCGTTTGTTGACATGTTAAATGGGAGTCAAAATTGCGCAAACATAATCGATCCATCTGGATCGAAGCGCGTTAGTACCATTTGTTACAGACGAGTGAGTATAATCTCCATTCCCATGAATTTTTAAATACATTTTGATGACTATTCTTATGATTGCGTTCGAAACACGATTGAAGAACCAAAATTGTTTCGTCGACGGGATTTGTTGACAAAAACGAATTAAAATAAATGTTTTTTTTCCCCCAACAGCTCAAAAGTAAAATAAAAAATCTTCTACAGCGCTTCGGGATGAAATTGACCCAGACTAAGGTGGCATTACACATGAATGACCCCTTAAGAATGAGCCTCAAAGATTGCAGACCCCTTGGCACACGTGAGAATTTCAAGCGGGAATATCTGGATTTTTTGAACAAAACCAGGATATGCTCGGCGGATGCCAAACCCACTCTCGAATTATTTCATTTCAATTCAATTGCCATGAATGTCAACTCCAGCACCGTAAAAATTGGCAAAACGTGATTGCGTTACCACATTAAAAATCCCAATTTTATCGTCATTCAAGCTCGGGACGACGAATAAAATTTGTGAATTAGGTGTACAGCTGATAATAAAATTAACAAAAATATATCATACAGTTGTAATAAAAAAGAAAACCAAAAAATATCTTTATTATTATTAGAATCAGAAGAATCGGGTTGTGTAATAAATTCCCGCCGTTATTGTCTTTTATTTTTTTTCCCGCAATGTTTTGATTTTTTAGATAAAGTCATTCGCGATGACTTTAATTAGTGCATTCGCAAGTCTTTTTTTTTTGTTTTACAAGCCTGTCAGCTCCGATTTTCCGAGTTAATTCATTTTAATCAATTTTCAGGCTTTCGAAACGAAAGTTCCACGAGGCAAAAAAAATTCATTTGAAATTTGAACTTGGCGAGCCAATCTCGAGCGGTCCACGGAGCTACAGCATCCGCTTCATACACGGTACAAATTTCGCGAGCTGCTTTCGTAGCTTTTTGACCTCGACGAGAGGCTAAATGGAGTAGATGTCGACAAAAAAATATTTTTGTCTCTTGAAACGCTCATTTCAAAAGCCTGAAAAATGATTAAAATAAATTAATTCTAAAAATTAAAGCAGATAGGTTTGTAGAGTACGAAAAGGACTCGCGAATACTACCGCATACTTTACCAAAGAAATCACAAAATTGCGGGAAAAGAATACAAAAAACACAAGAATTTATTACACCACCTGATAGAATTGATACATTTACCACCATGTGCCGCAATAACGTGCAGAGATTCGCAGCCCAACGCGGTATCTCTGTCCTCTTCCGCACAGCCAACCGAAAATATTTGAGCCGCGCGACGGGTTGCAGCATTTCAGGCTGCAACGCGCAAATTCCGGATAAAATTCTCAATCGCAACGCGTTTTATTTCATCAACATATTTATCATATTGCGTTTCGTACAATGTGGGTTTATCTATTACCCCCGTGGCACCGCTCGTATCGTGACGAACTTTAAAAACACGCATGATAAATATATAAATACATATATTACAATTTTATACGCACGCAGCATCCAGAAGTAATAAACTAACTCGTTCGAAACCTAAACCCGCAAGTCGAGTATCTTTAAAAGGTGATTTCACACTAAATTATATTATAAAAAATATAATATATATTTCAATACATCCTCATAAGTATCACGACGTGTGTTTGATGCGCATTAATGGTCTCTCGATTGATAGAAATCACTTAATTGTTTTTTATTTTTTAATTTTTGTTTTTTTTTCACATTCGCGACTTTGCGCTTATTCGCGCGTTCATTTGGAGGCTCGCAAAGCAGTGGTCAACCGAGATACGGTGAAGAGGGAGGCGGTTGTTCGAGAAGGCGGCTCGTAACTGTGATTTTGTCCGGTTCCCGCAGGAACAACCTGGCACGTTCTTATGTGAAAAGGAAAATGTGGATTAGCGTTCGTTGGCCGCGTGACGTGCAGAAATATCGCATGGCCCGCCAAAACGATCCCCAGAGAGCATGCTTTTGCAAAGCTCTCTCTTATCCATTTGTCTATCAATAGGGTCACAGCCAATACCTGGAAATACATTGAAAAAGAAATAAAATCACTCGTAATTGATGGAGTGAAAGAGATCTATTCGCATTCAGGTCACGTGTCGTTGCTCGGTCGATAACAAAAACTGTAAAGTATTTTTCTCAGCCGCGATAAGTTTTTCGGATAAAAGATAAGAACGGTTGACTGCGCAATTGAATTCCGCAGTCAACCGTTCTCATCTTTCATCCGAGAGATCAACGGTAGCAGAGAAAACCACTGTGGGAAGAGTCAATTTTCTCCCTCGCGCTCGTACCGATCTCGTCAAGACAGACGACGTGTTCGCGAATTGTAATAATGCCAATAAATACCGTGATTGGATGGCACAGAAACCAAAGCGATCCCAGCGACATGAGCGAAGCGTAAAATCGGGTTTTCGTGGTCGTCGCTCGCCCGGTTTTGTAGCAACACGTGCTAAAAATGACCCAAGTGCCGATTTTCAATGCCATGAGAAAAAATCCCGGCGGGGATTCGTAAAGATACAACACGAGACCGGGATCGAAAATGGCCGTTTGAAATCCGAACAGCGACATTTCCAGAAACACGCTCGTGAGGATGAAAAGGACGAGCCACAAAATTTGTCGAATCGTCAATTGGCTCTTCGTCACTGTGTAACCCAATGCCAAAAGAAGCAACAAGACTGTGTAAAGCGTCTCGGACCAAGCTTCGAGGAGGCCACCGATCAATGCCCAACCCGGTTCCTCGACGCCGCTCATCGCGTAACACGTTAGACCGTAAATTTCGCACGACAATCCCATAAACTGGCAAATCATTGATAAGACGAATATTTTGTACGACTTGTGAAGCAATCTTCTCGAACGCAATTGAATGGCGACGTGAAGACTAAACGCCAGTAATACAACGTAGGCGCACAACGTCGCTATCAGCTCCGGCAGTATATCTACAAAAATTATTCACAGTTTGTTATCAATCAATGAAGGTTCATTTGCGATGGTGACAATGATAATATAATTGCACAATAACGCGTGATTTGTGTTCAATTTATTGAGCGATTCTAACAGATTGGAACTCCTGTCGAACGTCTGGCGAAGCACCAAAAAATGTTCAAAAAGCACTCGGTGCTTTTTTAATATTAGCCCTTTGCGGTCGTTCGTCTACTTTCAGCCACCAAAACAAAGGCCTTCGTGGGGTAATACGACCGCAAAGGATTAACGCACTGTAATCTTGATCGGAAGCATCGAAAAAGTACGGAGAATTTCTTCTTTCGGAGCTTCCGACCTAAATTTCGGTATTTTTAAGCACTCAGTGCTGTTCAAACATTTTTCGGCAGCTGGATATCTTCCGGTGCGCAATCCTGCTTGAAGAAAATATGAAGAAATAACTTACAAAATTCGTCTGCTGAAAAGTGATGTCTCCAAAAGCTTTGCGATGGTCCGTTGGTCATCGACAATTCATACGTGACGTTCAACCCCGTTTTCGACGAACAGTCGGCCAAGGCAATGAACCACCATCTCGGTCTCGCCGATCTGAATTCTCTCGCACTCGTGCAACGAGCGTAAATACCGGAACTGTTGATCGATTTGCATCCGGACGCGTGTGCGTGGGCGCTGTTTACCGACAGATTGACTCTTTGGCCGCGTTCCCACGACAACATCGACACTTTATCCTCGCAAGATCGGTTGGATGGGTAAACGCTCGGCCATTGACTCGCCGCGTCGTAATAAAGCAACAAGTTCATGGAAGTTTCTTTAGCCGGATCACCGGTTATCGTCAGATTGTACGCGAACTTACCCTGTTCCGTTAAAAAACAGAATCTAGCGAGAAATGCCCAATTCTGGAAGTAGATTGGGTCAATGAGATTAGGGGGGTGGATCGAGGCAAGTGTCGGAGAGGTTTATCATGATATTGAAGTTTATTTATTCATGAATATCGATCGGTGCGGTTGGAGAAAGAGGTGAAACGCCGCAGGTTCGAGGTCTGCCCACGAGTCGCAGGATGGCGAGGCAGGGTGAAGGGCAGCTGTAACGTGGGGAAGCCTATGTGAGAAGCAACTTGAGCTACAGACCCGTTGCCTCAGTCGAGCCGCCCATGAGCTAGAGGAGAGGAAGGCAAGCTGATTCAGGATTGCTTTGGTTTCAAGTTTGGGATCAAATTGCCGAGGAACTTAAGGATAGGAAGACAGGTCGATGCAAGGTCAAAATCGCAAGATGCAACTTGAGCTAACTTGAACGCTGACACAATTGGCTTCACAATTTTTTTGTGACTAATTTAGTTTTGTGCACTTAAACATATGTTAGTGAAAAAAGCGAATCAAATGGAAAATGCGGGTTGCATGGTGATTACTCATACGCAGTTGAGTTTACATATGTGAATCAGAAAATACTTTTCGTAGTAAATTAGATTTTCTTCAAAAACTTATCCGTGAAAATACCGTACGATTGAATCAGACTTGGAACCATCAATATTAATGGGAAAACACGAAGAAACGACGTAGTTCGTTCGACCGGCGTGAAGATAATCTTCCATGATCACGCGGTCGTACGAGCTACGCCATTATAAATCCGCCATTTTCGAAATTGCGATCTATCGCACGTTGACCAGTCGATGTAATGCCGTCCGGGATATAAGCGAATCGGAATCGTGACTTTCGGAGCGTTGCATCTTCAGAATTTTGAACGGTCGATACATTGATCAGTCGAAATTTCGATCCCCACTCGCTATCGCAAATTGCGGCGGATTCAAGCGCCCCAAGCAGATTGGAACACCGAAAAACATTCTCGAAGCACTGAGTGCTTTTCGAACACTAAAAGCGACGGAATTGTGGTCGAAAAGCACCGAAAATATGTTGTTCGGTGCTTTTTTGGTGCTTTCAATCAAAATTTCGATGTTTTTAACGTTCGAAAAGCACTAAGTGCTCACCGGTGCTTTTTCGGTGGCCGCCATTGTTCTTCCGGCGTTTTTTTCGGTACGCAAACCCGTTAGGAACCCCACAAACCGGAGGATGGAAAGTCACATTGACGCTGGATCAGGATGACACCAAGCAACTCCAAACAGAGTCAAATCGCCGATGATTCAAGCCGCCCGCGAACCTCAAGCTCAACCGTAAAGTCGTAACCGAAGCGCGTTGGAACGGGAGGCAGCAGCTTACTGTACGACACCGCATTGTCCAGATCGATATGCAAATAGCCAGGCGAAACTATAGAAGTGCGGATGTATAGCGAAAACTGACACGCGTGCTCGACAAATCAAAATACAAAACATATTTTCCTCGTACGTCGTCGGTGACGAGATGACCCTGAAGAATCTTGGCGTCGGCACGATCGAGGGCGAAGAACGTAACACACAAGACCGCCCAGAAACCAAACATCCCGAATTATATCGCGCCAAAAACAGCCTTCGATTATCGTCGACGTAGTTTTATTTCTTCTCCGATTGCACGAATGTTGTGCGACGTCTGGTCGTCGACGGGTAACTAACTGACCTAACTGATGTCCAAGCGATTGTTATTGCAACACGATCGTACAACTGGTCATGGTAAAGCAGTGAGACACCGACGAAGAATCCATAACGCTCGAATTGATCGCACGTGTGTACGTATAATCTCGGTTGATTCGCGAATATGGATTACTTTGTTATCGTTACCGATGTCTTCACTCGCAAGAAGGTTAGTCGTAATGAAAGAATTTTTTTGTTGTTGCGATTATCAATGCTTCGGATGAAGAAGAAGGACTGGTACGAGCTTTCGTGCGTTGACAATAGAAAATAGGACATCCTGTGGCCGTGTATACTTGTTTCTTTTTTTTTTTTTTTATGTCGCGTGGCTTGTTTGCGTGATAACGGGTTTACCGCGCTGTCCGGCGCGACAATGACAATGACAAAATGGTAAATCAATGCGAGACGAAGGGGTAGTGGTAACCATCGGACCGAGTGACCGCGGCATAGAAACCGCTACAAAACACCTTTGTTCGCTCGTTCGCATGCAATACTCGACCTACAGTCGTTCAAATGGCACCCATTCGACGAAGGGGGGGGGGGGGGGTAGTCCATCTTCAACGGCACGCAATCATCTTCAAAGGTTATTTGTTTGAAGGGGGACCGATTTTTGCCGGCCATCACGATCAACGCTAATCTCTGCATTCAATTGTACGTTCTTAGACCGTTGTTAATAAGTAATCATCATCAATCGGCGGATGAATGAATATTCGGGTACAATTTTATTATCAGCCGCGCCGTAACGTCGTTCCGAATCGTTTCGAAAAATGGAGACGATCGATTCTTCCGACTCAGTCGGTAATGAAGAGCTGGGAAGCGACTCGAACCACTGATCCACAATTGCATTGATTTATACAGCGAAATATCATTTTTTAATGAGCTAAGATATGAAAAATAAAGAAGCTCTCTAATAATTACAGCGCCCTCTGCATCTTCCGATGCGATTGCTTTCCATCCATGCTACATCGGGTACTTCACTTCCTGTACACAAATACCGCATGAATGCTGCGGTACGCAAAACTAGGGTACTTCGATGGTATCTTCGGATATGACCGAAGTGACGGAGATAGCGAGACAAAACGTTGAACGGAATTCCACGAGCGGTTATCACAGCCTCCGCCGGGGGCGCCATTGTTCAAACAACCTGTCGAAACGCAACGATCGAAAGCTACGTACATTGACTAAACATTCATTTACGATGTTACTTTCTCGCGTTCAATAATCGCTCGAAAAAAAAAAAAAAAAAACAACAACAAAACACTCGACGTTCGATTATTCATCCGGGGCCCCCGCGATCGAACGAAAATTTCGTTTGCTTCGCCGTGCGATCGAAAGAAGACATGCGAAGTTATCGATACGTTCGTGCGTGCGCGCGTACGTACGTACGGTTTGTACGGATAATTGTCGCACATCGGTTTGCTCTTTAAACGTTCCATTTTCCAACGACGAGCACCGTAATCGCGATAGGCGTTGCTGTCACCTGCTGCTCCGTTTTCCCGTTTTTTCCCCCCGCGGGGCCCCGGAAACAACGACGGTTTTTTTTTCAAAGGGTTTTCTTCGACAACCACTCCCCGCGAAACGATGTCACCGACACCCACGTATGAACGAAAAACTCGGTGCTCGATTGTTTGTCATCCGTGAAAATATTGTTGGTAACCGCAGGAAAAGTTTGTCGGGGTCGCGGTTATTTCGTTGTTTTTTTTTTTATTGGAAATTGTGGCTATTATCGGAGACAAACAACCTGCCGTTGGGGATTGCGGAATACAAATAGGAAAACATAACCTCATTTGGGTTTTTGCTGTATTTGTTTTGTATTTTGACGAACGTCGTATGTGATACGACGATTAAACGGCAAATATGTTCGCGAAGAAGAAGAAGAAGCCGCAAATATCAACGCCTACGAATTTTCAACACCGCGTACATACGGATTTCGACAAGAGCGAAGGTAAGTTTACCGGACTGCCGTTACAATGGGCGTCAATAGTGGGCAACAATCAGATCTTGAAATCCACGAATCGTCCGCTGCCGCTCGTCGATCCTAGCGAAATCACTCCTACGGAGATACTGGATCTGAAGACCATAGTTCGAGGTCACAACGATCCAAGATTGGTCAAAGTAACGTCGACGGACAAGAGCGCGGAAAGTTGTTTGCCTAAAACTAGTACGGTGGCGAGATCGAATTCGCTGCGTTCTTCGAGTCCGCCGCGTTTGCGAAGGGACTACAGGTTTGTTTTGAGAGAAATCGGATCGTCTTTTGTTCGGTAGTTCGAGGTTGGGCTTGATTTTGAGGGCGTCGGTGAATTTTTTTTCAGAAACAATGCCAATCTTCCTCCTTCGGTGCCGGAGGGCCAGGAAATGTCGTCCAGTCCGAGCCAGATTCAGCCTTATCTCAGCTTCGGTAAACCTCACGGCTATGTCGACAAAACGAGACAAAATATGGGCAACGCCCAGCCGGGAACCAACGCCAATCTTCAAAATCTCATTCCCAATCTGCAAAATCTCAATCCGAACATGCAATCGTCGCCGAATCTCGCTCATCCGGGTTCGAACGCGCCCAACTTGTCCCTCAATTTCCAAAATCTGAGCCCCATTCCGAATCTTGGAAACTCCGGATCGCCGCTGAATCCCCAGCAACCGAGCGATCACGATTTCCAGAGAACTAACGGAGTTGTCTCGGCAGCCAGTCAGTACAACGGAAACGTGCAGGTAAGAATTCTAAAGAGCTCCGCTTCGGCAATCTTCCGATAATAAAGCCTGAATTTAATTCTGAACGATTACTTTCGAGGCGATGATTGGGAATTAATTTTTACGTGATTATCAAAGCTACGAAACATTAGAGACTTGTAGATAAATTTAATGTTATTGGAATGGGTAATTTCGATCGTTCAGGGGCACTCCTCGACGTACATTGAGAGTACGTACGTGGTGTACATGTCTTCAGTTTTACCCAGATTTTTTTTTATATAAGTTGTATCTACTAGAGTACGAGAATTGTGAAATTCCACAATGACTATATTAAGGGACACCTTAATTCATAGATATTCAGCAAACTTGCGAATAAGGATGCTGAAATGAACTGAAATCCGAAAATAATTTTGTTTGATCGGTGCTGTAGTTTCTCACTTAAATTCCGAATGAAAAATCTGAAAAAAAAAAAAAAAAGCATTTAAAGATTTGAATGAAGTGACGATTGATTCGACCGAAGTTGCGTCGATAACGGCTGACTTCAGTGCGTGAGCCTAAGTCAGCTGTACCATAGAAAACAACAGACGAATCTCATCTTGAATTTTTAAAAAATCTAGCTGACCAGTTTTCGCTATCCCGCTGGCATTTCTCGCCTCTTCCGATGAGTCGGACGCATGGAAAAAGAGCGTCGCTAGCTGTCGTGCTGCGCCCCTTAAATCTCAACAAATTCGAGAATCTTACAAATTTTATCTCACCATCCAAGAATCACACTTTCGACACACAAAACTGCCACAAAATTCGGAAGAAAAAACGAAAAATTGAATTATCAAAGGTTCTCTACTAGTAGTGCCCATAATTGGTAGCACCAATGACTCGTAATGCCTGTAGCCATCTATGTTTATTTTGTGTGTGAGCTGCACAAGTAGCTTTCTATTTAGCGAATTGAAATTTATGATTATTATTATTATTAAAATATTATAATACTAATGATGATAATAATAATTATATATATTATTATTATTATTATTAGTATCAGTATTATAGTATTTTAATAATATTAATCGTAGATTTTAATGGAATATATATACACGTTTTTATTATTATTATTAGTATTATAATATGTTAATAATAATAATGATCATAAATTTATTATATATATTATTGCTGCTCATTTGCTCCCTTGCAAATTTCTATCCTCCCGTGTAGATTCCGTTTTTCAATTACGTTCTCTATTCTAACTAAAAAACTACTCCACCAAATTGGACCAAAATCCAATAATCTCCAAATTACAGCGGTACACGTCGTTGTCACCATCGATCATTCTTATCCCGTTATGAGTTTTAAAGAAAACCTTAATCAAAATTTTATGATGACCTTAAAAGTAGAAATCCCAATGACTTCCCTATAAAATCGATGAGTTAAAATAGTAAAATTTAATTAATCAATTGAAAAAAAAAATTGTTTCTCGTCCGTTAATAATCGATAATCACGTTGAAACGTCCCCAATCGTTTCAGACACCGGAACAGTCGACCAGAGATCATCAGCAGCCGCCGAACACGTTGGTGCAAAAGCTCCAACCCAAGATTTCGCCGGTTGGCTCGATAGCTTCGCAACGTCCGTTAAGTCAGCTCAGTTCTCACAACGTCAACAAGCACTCCCAAAATTACGTCATAACGGAGAATGTTTCCCAAATTCACGGACATTTCACGAAACCGTTGGAGAGCTCGCAATCTATGCACAATCTGTCAAAACCTACGAACGCGATTGGTTCGTCGTTACCCGGTGCGAGCACGATTCCGGATCAGAATCAGAATATGAAGGGAGCCATGTCCTCCGGGAATTTGACGATCGGTTCGACCTCGGCATCGGCATCGGCGTCGACCAGCGCGAATAAACAAAGCGCCGAACAGAGGCTTACCCACGAACAATTCCGTGCTGCGCTGCAGATGGTGGTAAGTCGATCGTCGGCCGTTTGCAATATTTTTTATATTGCGATTTATTCTTGTTTAGAATTTTGACAAATTAGAATAATAATAATAATATAAAACTCTAGAATTTTATTGTCTTAGACTCTAAAATTATATTATATCACATTATAACTATATTATACCTAAACATAACGTAAATAATAATAATAATAATACGCAATTCTAAAATATTGGAAATTTTATCGTTTCTCGGTCTCTAAAATTCATATTATATTATATTATAATATTATTATATTTTAAAAGAAGCTAAATAATAATAATAATGATAATAATAATAATTATTATTATTATTATCATTATTATTATTGAAAAGCTGAATAATATTATTATCATCATTATTATTATTCAGAAGCTAAATAATATTAATAATAATAATAATAATAATTATTATTATTATTATTATTATTATTATTATTATTATTATTATTATTATTATTATTATTATTATTATTATTATTATTATTATTATTATTATTATTATTATTATTATTATTATTATTATTATTATTATTATTATTATTATTATTATTATTATTATTATTATTATTACTATTATTATTATTATTATTATTATTATTATTATTAATATTATTCAACTTTTTAATAATAATAATGATAATAATAATCATAATAATAATTATTATTATCATTATGAATAATAATATAATAATTAATATTAATATTATTATTATTATTATTATTAAGAAGCTAAATAATATTAATAATAATAATAATCATTATTATTATTATAATTATTATTATGAAGAAGCAAAATAATATTCATAATAATCATTATTATTATTATTATTATGATAATATGAAACTCTAAAATATCGAAATAATATTATCTCGTAATCTCTAAAATATGATATATTATATTATACGACATCTCAAAATAACCCAAACAATAATCATAATAATAATTCGCGATCGCAGGTCAGTCGGGGAGATCCTCGCGAGAATCTCGAAAATTTCTTAAAAATCGGCGAGGGAAGTACCGGAACGGTTTGCATAGCAACGGACAAGAGTACGAATCGTCAGGTTGCCGTGAAAAAGATGGATCTGCGAAAACAACAAAGACGCGAATTGTTGTTCAACGAAGTCGTGATAATGCGGGATTATCATCATTCTAACATCGTCGAGATGTACGACAGTTTTCTCGTCGACGACGAATTATGGGTCGTGATGGAATATCTCGAGGGCGGAGCTTTGACCGACATCGTGACGCACTCGCGCATGGACGAGAGTCAAATAGCCACGGTTTGTTCGCAGTGTCTCAAACCTTTGGCTTATCTTCACTCTCAGGGCGTTATTCATCGCGATATAAAATCCGATTCCATACTTCTCACCGCCGACGGACGCGTCAAGTTGTCGGATTTCGGATTTTGCGCTCAAGTTTCGCAAGAACTGCCAAAGAGAAAATCGCTCGTAGGAACGCCTTATTGGATGAGTCCCGAAGTTATTTCCAGGTTTGAAAAATAATTTATAATCTAAAACTAGATCTTGGAAACGCAGTTGCGTGATTTTTTTTTTTTAATCAATTTATTTGGATTATCTTTTTCGTAATTGTAATTGATTTTCGTTTCGTCAGGTTACCGTACGGACCGGAAGTCGATATATGGTCGCTCGGAATAATGATCATCGAAATGGTCGACGGAGAACCTCCGTTCTTCAACGAACCACCGCTCCAAGCTATGCGACGAATCAGGGACATGCCACCGCCGAAGCTTAAAAATTCGCACAAGGTGAGATAATTTGAAAGAAAATTAAAATTCTCAAATTCGAAGAAAGAAAGAAAGAAAGAAATCGAATTGTTGAATAAATCTGGACGTACGAAATTAGAATTAAAAATTTTTGTGGAAAGGAAAATAAGAATTTCGAGATGAAACTAAACGTACGAATTTAGAATTCCCTTCCATCTGTTGACTCGACTTTCTCACCAAAGGAATGGAATCAAGAAAAATGCAAAAAAATTTATTATGAAGCCAAAGAAATTGTACTGTTAAGCTACACACGTTTGTTCGATAATCTGGTGTATGAGTTGAGGATTTGAACCCTTAACCGTCGCATTACCAAATGAGGGATGGTTTTAGTTTGCCTCACCACAGTTTGACTCGGCACAGTTTGACCCGGCACAGTTTGACTCCGCGAATTTGACAGATGTGAGTCACTCTTTCTCTTTGACATTTGAACACTCCCCGTGCCAAACTGGGATCAAATTGTGCCGGATCAAACTGTGGTGAGGCGAACTGAAACCATCCCCTAAATAATATCAAGGCTGTCAAATTGGGTGGATTCTACCCAGTCTATTTTCAAAAACCGATTGTGAGCAAACTATCCGTCCAAAGTGGATGAAAAAATTTCCGAACATGCTTTGAACATTCTAGATGACGTACGGAAAGTTTATTCACAAGAAATAAGATCGCAACGTATTTGAAAAAATTCATAAAGAGATAAAAACATATTTTAACCGCCAGTTGCCGGTTTATCGACGAGTCGATTCCTCCACGATCAAATCGTTCCGGATCTTAGAATCTTGACTAACCGACGCAATATCATCTTTCTTGTTTGTATATCAGGTGAGCCCGCGGCTTCAGGGCTTCCTCGAGCGAATGTTGGTACGCGATCCAGCGCAGAGAGCCACGGCCGCAGAATTGTTGCAGCATCCGTTCCTCAGACAAGCCCAGAGTCCCAGTATTCTGATACCGCTCATGAGAGGCGCCAGGCACACCAATTGCTGACTCGAACGGGAACCATTGCCGCGAAAAAGCTGGAACATACTCGAAGCAACGGCGAACTACACTTCCGAATAAGAAATTACGATCTTTTTCCGTTCAACGTTCGTGCCTTATCGAATCAGAGATTTCAATTATTATTATTATTATTATTATTATTATTATTATTATTATTATTATTATTATTATTATTATTATTATTATTATTATTATTATTATTATTATTATTATTATTATATTTTTTTCTAATATGAACTGCGTCGTTCCTGCACTATAAGTAGACGATACAAATGGGAGAAATAAAACTGCGACATAAGCACGATGATCGCGTGCTTGCTTCAGGAGTGAAACATCCCGGCTTCGAGTTCCGGAATGCGTAAAATATATTTTCTCTCTTCGCAACTTTGGCAGGACGTCATCGATCTACACATTCCGCCAATAATTTGCGGAAAATTTGTCTAGAAACAATTCGTCTAAAGCCGTTCGTCTAGTATCGATTCATTGAAAAAACAATTCGTTTAAAACAATGTGTCTAATAACAATTCATCTGGAGTAATTCGTCTGAAACAATTCGTCTCATAACAATTCGTCTAGAACAATTCGTCTCATAACAATTCGTCTAGAACAATTCGTCTAGAACAATTCTTCTAAATCAATTTGTAATAAAGAAAAGGAGAACTGAAAATAACCCTAAAGAAGAACATAAAAATCCATATAAAACCCGAGGGTTTGCCAAAAATGAAACGTTTTTTTCTGAGAAATAACGAATTGTTAGACTAATTGCTATTAGACGAATTGTTATCAGACAAATTGTCTCAGACGAATTGTTTTAGACAAATTGACTGAGAAGAATTGTTGTAGACGAATTACTGTTAGATGAATTGCTTTCGACGAATTTTCCGCAAATATTCGCCAATCGATCGATCGATAGGTCATTACAATCGAATATTAGAAATAGCCACGACGTTGTACGTGAAAATATCGTGTGAAACATTATCCATTTATCTTATTTTTTATTTTTTTATTTTAATGTTAATTTAATTTGACGATTGCCGCGTTTAGCAGCTAGATCTAAACCCAAGTGCCTTAAAGAAACAAAGTGATCTTTCCTTCTTCATCGAACGACGTCTGTACAGTTATTAGAAATTCGATTTGAAAGAGATGTTTCAGAATGTTTTGGGGATCTCTTTTGGTCGTTTATTGTCATTGAATGGCCACTTTTTCGCGATCGTTGGATAATTGAAGTTTGATGGACGATTTTTTTATTATCGGCGTGGTGAATTTGATGAAATTACACGAAAACGAGGTTTTCCGGAAGACACGAATGTCGATAAATATTATTCGCCTATGGCGCTCTTTACCCTTCGGCCTTATAGGATTAATTATTGCGAAACATTTTCGAATTTTTTCGTTCGAAATTTTATACACAAATACATATCGATTATTTGAAAAATGAATTTCGAAAATTAGTATATATTATATATCAACCCAATTTCGGCAGCTGTTTACGCGGAGCAAAAAAAAATGGCCGCGTGATTCGGTACCTTAGTTTCGAATCATCGGGATGGTTTCAGTCTGCCCTGCTACAGTTTGACTCGACAGTTTGACTTCGCGAATTTGACAGATAAGGGTTACTCTTTCTCTCTCTCTGTCAGATTCAAAGAAAGTGTCCGATGTCCAAGAGAGAGAGAGAGAGAGAGTGACTCTTATCTGTCAAATTCGCAGAGTCTAACTGTGTTGAGTCAAACTGTGTCGGGTCAAACTGTAGCAGGGCAGACTGACACCATCCCGAATTATCCTACGAAATCCTATTATAATTTCGACGTAATGCGAATCATCCTCGATGCATTAACTATTTATTAAAATCATTCATCGTTGCGTTGGCAACAATTATTGAACAAAAATTACTTATAACTCAAACTGTCGACGTTTGAACATTTCACGATGAATAAAATGCAATCCCGCTTAGGTAGCAAAAATCCGTTTTGACGGATGTTGACGAAATCGTTTGAATCATTATTAATCGAATTTATAAGACTAAAATTGACTCAGCCAATGCCTACGAGCTGAATTATGGAAGACTGAATTTTTGCATCTATTGGAAACTGTTTCACGAACGCATCATTGTTTATCGAATAAACAAGATTAGATAATTATCATTAACGAAATCTCTCTCGTTGGCTTTTCGAATCGTATAAATAAAAATTAAATATCACTTGTCGAAGACTATTCGTGTTTACTGAATGCTCAAATCTTATAGCAAAGTCACAAAAATCCGTTATGCGTTTATTTTTGTTGCACGATTATTCTTTTTACGCGCCTTGATATAAAATATCCCGTAAATTAAATTTCACGTTACGATAGAATGAATATTTGTAAGAAAGTCCGATGAATTTTCACGTAATTCGCGTTACTGTTTCCGATAGATATACAACCGTCCTGCTGTTGAAGAAAATAAAAAAAAAACCCTCACGGCCCCCAACTTAATAAACCCGAATCGTGATAAACGTAGAAAAACTTTTTTCAACGAAGCTCGTTGATTAATCAGTTTCATTCGTCCCAAAAACTTCTGTCCAATAAGAAATCTAGTTTTTTTTTACAAGCCACGAGTGTACTAGGCCAGAAAACACAATGCGTGTGTGAGAAAAAAAATATATGCGACAAATATATAAGAAACGATAAATTTATAATATTTTTTGATGTCGAGAATATTTACTTGCCACGTTTGAATGGATACGAGTTATTTTTTTTTTTCTCGACTTGCCTTGATCGATTTTAATCGTGTCACTAACACACGATCGTGACTTACTAATATTTAGGCTACAAACGATTTTTTCCCCCCTTTTTTTTTTGACTCATGACGGTCTGAATTATCAGAGCGATTTAACGCGGAAATATAATTACGCAAAAAGTACTTACTGGGTCCAGCTTCCTTCGTGCTCCTTTTACTCTTTCCTGCCCCTTCTCCGGCGTAAATACATTTTTTTTTTTTTTTTGAAAACTGATAAGACCAGCGCAGCCAAATCGTCACCGATATTGTCAATTGTATCTATTTTATGTTATTCAGAACTTAGTCAAGATCGTTCAATTGTAAAAGACATATTTTATTTTCCATGATATAAAAACGATCACGTCGACTTCAATCGCTCGACGTCGTGTAAATAAAATGATAAAAAATAAAATGAAATAAATGAGAATATGCTAAGCTTGCAATTACGTTTATTTACTATTTTGTCGGTGATTTATTTGCGAAATGCAATTGCTTCACGGAGATACGATACGAAGCGCGGATTTTCACGGATTTTTTTCTGCTTTTTTTTAAATTTAGGTTTTCAGCATTCAGAAATTGATTTACGCTTTAAAATAAATAAAAATAAATTCAATGAATTCAATATTTAAATGCAAAGGATGAATCTCATTTTATCGATTGATGTCGAATTGATATTTATTGAACGGCATACATTGAACGAATTAAGATTTATTTTTATACGGATACGTAATTGTTTTCTGCGGTTATCGTCGACAAATAGAAGTATCGCGATTTATTCCGAATCGGTTGGCAATTCCGTTCTGCGAACTATGACAGCATTGACCTATTGATTTTTGTTTAGTTGGGAACCCCGATAATGTTTAGGATTCAGTCGTTTTACGCTTTTTCCTTATCGCTTGCCGATGGTATAAATACAGCCGGAGACGCGAGAGCCACTGAGTTTCATCCAAATGGCGCTATAAAATCATCAAAATAATTAATTGCTTCGCATTTAATAGTTAACTTCGGAAAAATAATTTTAGTTTCAATATAAATCAAATAAATATTTTTTAATAATAACAGTAATTTGTGCGTTTAATCAAAGAAATTTTAATTTAAAAAATCAACGACAATGTTTGTTTTGTGGATTCTGCTCGTATCTTCGATTATGGTCGACTCGCTCCATCCGGTGGATGCAAGCCCGGTGGCTTTCAGAGCTCCCAGTGAGTTTTTAAATTAATTTCTGCTTTCATTCGACAACCTAATCAATGAAATAATTTTGACAAAGTTATCAATATTGAACCCACAATATTCAATATTGAAAAATTCAATATTTCAGACCCACAGGAGACAGGTTACACTAATTATCGGCTCTGCAGTTTGACACAAGAAAAATGCCATCGGTCGAATCTCACGTAAAGTATTTAGTAGTCAACGTAAATTTTTATCAATGAAAATTGGATGGTGCTTGATTGTTTCTTATAATTTCGAAAATTTCATACTTATTATTTGCGGGGGATCCTACGAATGTCAGCGTTGCAAGAATAATGACGTACTATTCAGTTCATAAATACAACTGTGTGCAGTCGGTAAAGTCGTATGGTTTCAGTCTGCCTCACCACAGTTTGACTCGTCACAGTTTGACCCGGCACAGTTTGACTCCGCGAGTTTGACAGATGAGAGCCACTCCCTCTTTGACATTTGACACTCTCTGAGTTTGACGGAGAAAGAGTGACTCTCATCTGTCAAACTCGCGGAGTCAAACTGTACCGGGTCAAACTGTGCCGAGTCGAACTGTGGCGTGGCAGACTGAAACCAGCCCGGTAAAGTTTAGTTTAAGAAAAAGAAATTAATTTAATCGATTCCTAAAACACTTTTTTTCTTTCTTTCAATGAATAGTGAGGAAGAACGTGCGGATTGTCTGGCATCGGTGCGAAAGCTACGCCCACGATGTATCATGTATTGAGGGACAACAGACGAGGAGCAACGATTTCGAAGCAATAAACATATAAATTAAATTTCAAAAAGTTTAATTTATCAATTAGAAAAAATGCATTCTCTCATCGTTGATTCAAAATGTTTTTACTCCGGAATAAAAAATGGATAGAATTGTGAAAAAAAATATTATTGATGTAAGATATTTATGTCTGTTGCATAATCTACGCGCTGCTCAATATTTTTATAAAATTCGAGTCTGCAGGGTGAAAATAAACAGCATAAAATAATTCTCAGTGAGTAAAAAAGAAACCGGCATATTGTCATTGTTATCTCAATAACCCACAAAACAGTATCCCATCAGACGAGGAAATATAGATTAGTTTCATTTTTTCCCAAATTTAGTTGCCCCACCAAATCGGTGAAATATTTAAAATTTACGATAATCCATACATAACAAACCGGCGATAACGTAATCTGTATATAACATATATATACCGACACAGAACCGACCCAACAAATCCCAAAATCCCGGGCAAAAAATAACCCCCAAAAACCCCGCCAATCAATTTCCCAACCTAATATCCAACCTAACGCGTGTGTAACACCTAAACGCGTCGTGGCTGACGTCACACCGAACATTTCTCTTGTCACAGACGGTAGGTTGTCTCGTTATTTCATCATCGCCGTGCTCTCGGCGGTCAACCGCGGCCCCGTCGAAGCGCCGCGACGACGCGCGGTACGGTTTTCAAGAACCGCCGGGCTGTGAAACCGAGCGCAACTCTGTTACCAGGCGAAACTCTATCGAGAAATAAAAAAAAAAAAGAAAAGAAAATTAAGAAAAAAGGCGTGTGTCGAGTGCGCTCGGCGCCGATTGGTCGCCGTCGTTGACGAGCCTCTTCTTTGACCGGAACGACCTTCGCATTCCGCATGATCGAGCTCGCGCACGAGCGTACCGCAGTCGCCCGAGGGGGCCGCGCCTCGGATAGTCCGACGCGAGGCTCTCAATCCCATCGCGCAAGAGCCATGGGCACGACCCACAATCGGGCATTCGTCCCTAACATCGTCGGAAATCGAGAATCCCATTATATGCACCTTCTATCGTGCTTTATTGCACAAGCGCGCAAGGTCGTTAAAAAAACATTTGAAAAATCTTATCCAAGGCGAACGATAAATGACTGCGATAATTGTGAACCGGGTTTTCACAATGGAGGGAACAAATCCCAAATAAATCTGTGCCGTGAATTTGAATAATGATTTTTTTTTTCGATCGAGGGATTATTCGAACTTGCAGCGTCTTCTTTCTTTTAATTATTATTTATTCAAGTTTATTATCATTATTATTATTATTATTATTATTATTATTATTATTATTATTATTATTATTAATATTATTATTATTAATAATTATAATTATATATATTATATAATATATAAAATATATCATATTATATTATTATAATTATTATTATTATTAATAATAATAATAATTAAGTATTATTATTATAATAATAATACTTAATTATTATTATTATTTTTATTATTTTATTGTAGCGTTTTATTTATTTTATTTTTTTCTGGAATGCATTAGTGCAGCAAAGATTGCTGTAGCGCTGATTCACGGTTCAGACCAGCTAAGTTTATAGGTCCAGAGTGCTACTGTCTGAGAAGGAGGAAAGGGAGGAGGGCAAATTGCCGGACGATTTCTCTTCCGTTCGGTACACAGCACTGGTCAAAAGATTAATCCCGTACGAACCTACCGAATTAATATCTTCAGCGAGACAAAAAATGCGTGCACTGACCTTTTTTCGCAGCGAAGAAACGCATTCGGTCCGCCGAGCGCTCGAAGCGCTCGGGACCGCAGTCTACCACCGGTGAAACGTTATTCCTAATTTCTCCGAAACGATGAGGATAATGGAAAAAGTTAATAACTCCACGGGTTCTTGCCACGATTCTGCGTAATCCGGAGCTAATTTTATTCGAATCGTTCGAGGCGTTTGAAAGAAATCGGGAATCGCGTTTTCGAAGTGGTCGGGAACGCGAGCGCCATTGGCTTGACGGTCGCCGCAAGGACATTAGGGTTTGAAAATCCACGTGGCGCGAAAGAGAGAGACAACGGAGTTTTTACGGCGATCGGGATGGGCAAAACATCTTGTTTTCAACAAATTTGGAAAGCCTTTTAAAACATTTCGACTTGTATGGAAATTATATCCATATCCACGCAGCGATGTTAAAATCCGGTCGTTGTTTTTTATCGAATGTGCGCAATATGGACTTTGGATGTAAAGCCGCCGCTATCGAGATTCATTTTTTTCCGAATCATTGCGTCGATATGACTCCATACGACGACGCTCATACCGCGAGCTCTTATCAGCGAACGATGACGCGACGAGATTAGATCAATGGACTTCGGGTGGATTTAATTCAGAAATCGTGTTACGTTCCCGGAATTCCGTTCAAGCCCAAATTCTCGCACCGGAATCGAACGGGGACGGAAATAAATGCGACGGTGAAACATGACTAAATCCAACTCGACTCTTCGCTTGTACGACAACCATTCTAAACTCTCCTCACTTATTTTCTTGTTCTTTTTCTTCATTATCACCCTAATGGTTCTAACCCTGAACAATTGCTAATACGGGTCGATAAGATTTTTCTAGAACATTTCGATGCCCAACATAAATCGCGATGGCAGCGCCAATCACGCGGCCATATTCGCAACCTCACACAAAAAAATGATTATCAAAAAACTATAGTACCAAAATGGCTGCCAGTCTCGCCATTTACATCCCAAATCCGCTTGTTATGAAACAAAAAAATAGCCTATAACTGCATTCCATTTCCCCATAAATAATTCTCCCGTTTCCTCCAAAACACCACCTTGGCGATAATGATAACCGCAAAGACCTAAAAAAAAAAATCTCCTTCGTCATGCACGCCGAGAAAAACAAGATATAAATAAGCACCAAATCCCCAATGGCGGCCGTTCATCCAACTCCTTCGGATTAATTCCTCGCTTGTTGTTGTTTTCTTCTCGTTTTCATATCGATAAGTTAATAATCTTTCGTATTGATAAGCTCCGGTTTCGTCATTATCGAGATGTGTCATCGACTTTCTCCGAGGCCATCGCGAGACGCCTTGTCCTAGAATCCATACGCAAACGTAACGTATCGGTCAATCGCCCACGTTTTCAACGTCGTTCGGTTGACGGTTCATCATCGCGAGTTCTTAACGATTTATTTATCTTTACACTCGCGCGGAGGCTCGACTTTCCAGGAACTCCTTGGCCCGTTGCTAGTCACGTGCGGCAACGCACGCACGCGGGAATCGGCCACGACGAAGAGGCGCGACTTCTTGCATGGATACCGTTCGGAACGACGGCGCGTCCCTTAATCGCCGCAACGTCTCAACGTTGATGGCGACGATTGCGAGCGAACGATTGCGATTGTTTCGTCAGCTTAGCCGCGGACAGCAGGGTCGAATAACGACGACGTCGCCGCGGTTGTCGCTGTCTCGACAAATTGGTTCGACGTCGCCTTCGTTGTGCCGTTGAACGACGTTGCACGGAGACGCCTTCCTAAGGAAGATGAAGGAAATTTTTCTATCGTTCGTTAACCCGATTTTGCCGGCCTCCGAGAAGTATTTGACACCGTGACATGTCGCGTCGGAAAAACAGAGGGAAAGAGAATGAGACGAAGGATTAATGAAAACCAAGGCGTTTGGCGGGGCTACGCGAGCAATTGATGTACATGTATGAGGTATTCCACGGAAAGTCGACTAGTCTGGGACCTGGGCATGTCCGATTCGGTTTATGACTTTTTTTTGGGTTTTGTTCGACCCTCGAACTTGATTTTTTGGGGAAACTTTGGACAATCCTGGAGCTTGCGAGAAATTAAAAACTACCCTTCAACCTAGAGTAAAAGTGTGCTTCGACACTTTAGTAATTTTGATCAATGCGTATAAAAATTCGTAATATGACTATTGTTTTACCTATTATTATCTTTATTATTATTGATATAATCATTTTTCCTATTAATCAGAGAGAAATGATAATGAGAAACACTTTTTTTTCTTCAAAAATTAGAAAAATTGGTATTTCTTATGTTGAAGAAACAAAAAAAAATAGTTGCAATACAGATCCCACTCCAAAACTTGGGAAAACTTCTTCTATTGAACTACTGAAATCACAAGAAATTTTTTTAAAATCTCCAAGTACTACTTTACTCTAACTTACTACTTACTACTAACTAAGTAACTTCTACCGATTCGGTCGGGGTAGTTTTGATTGTTTCACGAGCTCCAGGCTGGTCCAAACATTCTAGAAAAAATCAAGGGTGTTTTGAGGCCCGAGTGAAAGCCACAAAAAAAATCATGAACTGAATCGGGAGGCGTCACGTCCCACACTGGCCGATTTTCCGTGGAATACCTCATATACGGATGTCCTTCTGATTCTCGAAACAAAATGTTGGGAATTTAATAAATCTACTTGAGCCGGTTTCTCAAAGCCCGACACAAACTTTGTTCAGTTAAATCCTGGATTACAATTTTCGATAACGGCGCTAATCATTTTAACGATCTTTTATGCATATATTCATGCATTATTTATAAATATTGGCTCACACCGTAAACCGAATTTTTCTCGATTCTCTAATCCTCGAATAAATAGCGATGACGAATCGAAAAAAAAATCGCCATAAAACGCGTAATTCGCATAAATTTGATCGGTACGATATTACATGATAATATTGGTCGACACGCGACTGTTCGGTATATCTGGCTGTCTCGCGTGATACCCGCGGATGCATAATGAGACACAAGAATGATAATCGACCACAATCGCGGAAAAGATACAAAAGTTATGTAAGGAACTATGATATATAGGTCTAATTATATGCAAATAAATGCATATTCGAATAGCTTCAAGAGGATGGCTCGAGGAAACCATTATAAAATTATTAGCCACCATTTTGCCGTGAATAGCAATTCATAAATCAGGAAATTAAAAAATGTAATCATTCGTCGATGCATCTCGTCTCGAGTATCAATAACTATTAGGTTGTGTAATAAGCTCCCGCCATTTTTGTATTTTACCCTTTTTCCACAATTTTGAGATTTGTTAGGTAAATAATATATATATGCATTCGCAAGTCCTTTTCTTGCTCTGAAAACCTATCTGCTTCAATTTGTCGAATTAATTAATTTCAATCAATTTTCCGGCTTTTGAAATGGAAGTTTTAGGAGTTTCTGATTTATTACCCAACAATGAATCGTAAAAATAATGTACGTGACTGGCACAAAATGTTCATTTATGTTGTGCCTGTACAAGTGTACAGCGCAGATGTGACCTTCGGATTTTCCTCCGGCGATATAATCACAATCACGGAATCCATCTTTCTTTTTACCCACATAGGTGAACCTATCGACGATAAGAAAGTCATTAGTGATAAGGCTCGGCCGATAACCCGCTGTTGTAGCAAAATATATGACGTGGGTTGACCAAATTTCATTTTTTAATCACGAAAAGAAGATGGAAAAAATTAGAAGAAAAACAACCGTATTGATTATATTACAATTAGACGCGAGTGAACAGACCACGCCCACCCAGGCCCCCCACTGGACAGTGATTATCATTAAAACCATTAGTAGTGTGTAACCTGTTGATCAACAAACGGTGTGATATAATACGAACAGAGAAAAGCAAAGAAAATTGGAGTTTGTCACATCCCTCCGCGTGAAACCACCGTCCGGCCGCCATTTTGTCGTGGTAAGGGTGTCTCTCGTTTACCGAAGCTGTTTTGGATAGTTTGCTCTGCGACCGCTGTAAACGCTGCTATTGAAGGATTGTCTTCGAGCATACGCAACAGTTATATGTTGTGACTTTTGTAGATGCGGTCCGCCATTTTCTGTGTCTTATCCTATCATGGATGCAAGCATATTGCTAGCCGGGGACTGAGCCCAGGGTAGTGAAGCCTAAGGGCCGAAGGCAATGGGAGATATCTATTCGGGAATGTGACAAACCAAGATGGCGACCGCAGAATACGTATACGTATTTTAACCCTTCACCGTCACACTGGATGAAATACACCTACAAATCAGTTTTTGTTTCCGATTCCATGTCTTTACGATTTTTCTTTCACATGTTGCCATTTTATTTCTCATAAACAAACTTTTCGTACATCATCTAGAATGTTCTAAGCATGTTCGGTAATTTTTCCAACCATTTTGAACGTTAAATTCGCTCACAATCGTTTCTTGAAAACTGACTAGATGAAATGCGCCCAGTGTGACAGCCGTTATATTATTCGGTAGTGTGACAGTGAAGGGTCAAACTGATGACGGTTGGTCCCCGAAACCAAACTGACAATTACAGATGAAAATTAGAATCTTGTCAACACGAATGCGACTCCATTTTCTTTTCAACAGTTTCACCCTCACGTCCTCGCAATATCCGCCATTAAAATTTATTCACGCCGATCCATCGATCGCCGAAAAATGAAGGGCGTTTTATTAACAGCAGAGGTGCCAAGCAGCAAATTAAAATGGTCCGCAAAGCAATTAAAACTCCATTCCTCGAATCCCGTCGACGCAATATCCGTTTTAATAATACAATTTGCGGTCCGTAATTTAACGAAATAATAAATTCGCAAAGTTTAATTAAAATATTCAAATCTCAGATGACGAAAGATTCGGATGAGTTTGCGTCATCTTGGCGCGAAAGCCGCGGATACATAACTCGCTGAGTACTGCGCACCGGTTGCCACCGCCTTTCCATCAGCATCGTTGCTTGGAATGTACGCGCGTATCCGCATCAGACACGTGCGACTGTAACATACAAGCTCTTCGTTCGATCTTCTTCCAATCCATCGCCGGCTTCAATTTCCTTGCGAGTTCGGTCGAACGCGAAAAATAAAAGAGATAAGAAAAAATATGAAAGAAATACCAAAAGTACTTCCGGCAGAGCCTGAAGCTTCTCGAAGGTTTGGCTGACTCGAATAAAATGATATCTACTCCAATAAAATAATGCGGCCATCGCGAAAAAAACATAAAAATTCTTTAATTTTCCGGCAAACAACTAAATCCAACCCGTATAAATCGCCCGCAACACTTTCTATCCTCTTTACCTTCATTCCTCCCCCATTACCTTCTATTTTTACCTCCCCCCCCCTCTCATCGTTTCCGCATCTTTGCCCAGATAAAACAAAACTCACGACAGTCCTCGACAATTTTTCCCGCTTCAAATATTAGCCCGACCGTCGACAAGATCGTATATCTACCCGTTTACGACATCGCAATCTCGTCCGCAAAGATCTAAAAGAACAACGTACATATAATTTTCTTAACGGAAATGCTTGTAAGCGGTTGTTATTTCTCGCGCGTATCGACCATCCTACTTGATAATAAGAACGCGGTCGAAGCTTCGCTTCTTCTCCAGCTCGGATTCGAAGATATAACCGCCTCGAAGTCGATCCATCCGCGTCGCTCGCCGCCGATCAAATCGACGCCATGCACAATCCTTCCTTGTTCTGCGTCCCCACGCGAGAAATCCAAGACCGCACACGCTCGAATCATCCGGTTACGAGTAACCGACGTTCGACTCCTTGATTACACGTACACCGTGTATGCCTATCTAAAAGAAACATTACGATAAAAAAAAAAAAAAAAGAACTCACGCAGTTCCCCTCCTATTACAATCCAGGTCGTGTTCTCGGAGGCTCGTCCGCTGATAATAATAACAATTACGGTAAATTGCGGGCAACCGGCGCAAGACCCGACGACGGCCGGAGCCTTTCTACGCTGCGATTGGTCGATCCACGAGTCGAGCCTCCGCGTCGGGCGCGTGACGTCATCGCCCCCGGAGTTTTTTCACGCGCGAACGAGCCACCGCCGCCGGAGTGGCGCGCGCGTCACGTGGTGCCGACGGCACGAGGAAAAAATGAAGAAAAAAAAAAAAAAGAAAGAGAAACCTTAATTGTATGAGAAAGAAGGAAAGATAAAAAAAAAAAAACGAGTAAACGTGGAAAGAGAAACGACCTTCGGACGACCGGGCGTCGGTTGTCGTTAATTGTACAACGTGCCCACCAGTTGGTCACGAGTTATTGTTATTGTTATCATTGTTGTTATTGGAGGCGCGACACGGAGCGCCAATGAACGTTCAAAGCCGTGGTCTCTGTGTGGCGTTGCTCGGCGAATGTCGGGTTTTGCATCATCCGGTCAAATGTGGACGGTCGAGCCCGCGGGCGAATCGTTTCAGGGAATGATAAATTGATGTTGTGCGATCGATGGCGATTGAACTTTGATCGCTTTGCGTCACGAAACGTTTGTTGCAAATTGATCGGATTGATGAGATACCCGAGTTAAAAAATTGGGTATAGTTCGTGTATTGACTATATATAGATATGGGCATGTGTAATTTATATACTGTTTGCATATGAGCAATTTAAAGAAATCAAAAAATAGATAAAATAATGCCAATAATAATACTAATTGATAATTCTTTTTGATATAATGTAATAATATATCCAAAAATTATATACATCATCTGAGTATAAAAATTAGAGATATGCAGGCTACATATTATTTATTATTATTATTATTTTTGCATTATATATTATTTTTATACAGACTATATAAAAAAATTTTACTTGGGTATGGAAAATGGAGAAACGTATTTTGACGAGGCGATTTTACATGGGATGTATTTTTATGTCGGAGGTTTTGTGGAGGGAACGAGTTTGAAGGAGTTTGGGTGTTGGTTATTACATACGGATACGGATATTATATGGGGATGGGAATTTGAGCGAGGGAGAGAATCTTTTTGAGATGATATTTTGTGTTATTTTTTTTTTTGCACGAGCTACGGATACAAATTTATGGGAAAAGATGGGTAATGAGAATCACTGTTAGAACAACGTGGAATACCTTGTATGCCATTGAGATTGATAGGTTTTGAGTCTGAAGCCATGAGAATTCAAAGGATTTTGATGGGAGCTGCGCTGACGAATCTCCTTCGATGTTTAAATTGTGCAATATATTGTATTTTTTATTATTTTACTGACTTACGATAATTACCGTAGCTAGTTGTCGATTAATGCATTCATCACAATTAATATCGTCAATGGAGAATTCAGAAGCAGCTATGGAATTTTTTATTACAATTTTGATACTTGACTTATTTTTTTTACAAATAAATTTTTGTACGCGGAAAAAAGTCCAATACTTGAAGAAAAATCTTTCTATTTCATGTTATTTTTGTCAATTCATTCGTTGCAGCTGAAAGAATTTCACGTCGAATCATTTTATCTGATTATAGTATTTTATTCATCGTCGTATCTGCGGTCAGCTTCGGTCGAGAGTCCAACGATCGAATTTATATAATCGAAAAAACAGAGAGAGAAAGATAAAGAGAAATAAATGAGCGAGCCGATTCATTATCGAGGCTGATATCAGTGACGAAATTTCGGCACTCGGAAGTATTACAATCCGAAAATCATTTCCACGTTCGATAAAACCTTTTGCAAATATTTATACGTGCGACAATAATCTGGACTTCCGCCCTCAAAAAAAAAAGAAAAAAAAACCCCAGCAACGATCAACGTCAATTCGATCGCACATTGGAGCTCACACGCGAGCTCGTCGTCCAAATTCCTGTACGAGATAATATCTCGAGTCGAGACGCGATAACAAAGACGACGCAATTGTTTTACGACTTTGCGCGTTTCTTTGACTCGCATCGCAACGATCGATTACGAAATCTTCGACGATTGAATCGGCGAATACAACGTACAACGATATTCACTGCGGAATCGCAGATCTTGTAATTATCCAGCCACCCAAACGCCCACAATTCGCCCATACATTGCTAACGAATACACGAAATATTGGCCATTAAATATCGCTCTCAATTAAATTCAATATCAACATTTTTTAAATCTGAATTAAAAAAAAAAAAATTAATAAATAAAAATGAAATTAAATTGAGAAAAAAAATTGCTGATAAAATTTTTTTTAACAACGATTTGTTCATCGAAGCTTTGACGAATTACGTATTCAAAAATGTTATGCTCGCGCTTATTTTAAACAATTGGAAAAATAACGAATGAAAAAAATTAGAAAATTGGAAAATCGAACAAACTATTTATCGTAAATTGAATAACATTTTAATAATTACATTCTTATGTGGAACAGCACATTGAATATGTGACGCAATATCGAGACCGTGTGAATCACAGCATTTTCGTATTATATCCCATCGATGGCATCGGACAAATCCTCCACATTTTTCCCCAGTTTATTGTATTCGTCGTTATCGTGTTTTGTTGTTGTTTTTTTTCGTTCTTGTCTGCTTTTCGACCAGAGTCCTCCGAGGATTCATTTGCCCATGCGTTGGATGGACCATTCTTGCTGGCAGAGCGGACAACGATTGTTCTGTTTTACCCACAGAGACATGCAGCAGTAGTGAAAAGAATGATTGCACTCGCCCCAAACGACGACGCAGTCTTGACGACCGTAAAAATCCTTCTTGCTCTCGGCTTGACAAAAAATCCTTCTTGCTCTCGGCTTGACAACGCAGACACGCATCTGCGGACAGAAATAACCCAGACGAATTGTCAAGACTGTGCGATAAAAAACAAACAAAAACTCCTCTCCGGATTTTTTTTTTCTTCTAAATCTATTATTTTCCTTGCAGAACTTTGGCGACGAGGTGACGAGGTTTGGAATGGGAGAGGTAAAAAATTCCACCTGACACTGGCGAATCTCAAAATCAACAGCTACAAGCTCCGGCAGATGGGGAAGGGGGGGGGGGGAGGACGGGCTGCGTCGCAATCTCGTTAAAGAATTCCGAAAAAATACGAAAAACGTGAATAATTGGTGACACAACTGATGCGAAAATTGAACTGATTCAATGATTGCTATAAAGCTGTGGTAGCATAAAACTCTAACGTAAAATCATGAAACTTATAATACAGGGCCAGCCATTTATTATTTATTATTTATTATTTATTATTTATTATTTATTATTTATTATTTATTATTTATTATTTATTATTTATTATTTATTATTTATTATTTATTATTTATTATTTATTATTTATTATTTATTATTTATTATTTATTATTTATTATTTATTATTTATTATTTATTATTTATTATTTATTATTTATTATTTATTATTTATTATTTATTATTTATTATTTATTATTTATTATTTATTATTTATTATTTATTATTTATTATTTATTATTTATTATTTATTATTTATTATTTATTATTTATTATTTATTATTTATTATTTATTATTTATTATTTATTATTTATTATTTATTATTTATTATTTATTATTTATTATTTATTATTTATTATTTATTATTTATTATTTATTATTTATTATTTATTATTTATTATTTATTATTTATTATTTATTATTTATTATTTATTATTTATTATTTATTATTTATTATTTATTATTTATTATTTATTATTTATTATTTATTATTTATTATTTATTATTTATTATTTATTATTTATTATTTATTATTTATTATTTATTATTTATTATTTATTATTTATTATTTATTATTTATTATTTATTATTTATTATTTATTATTTATTATTTATTATTTATTATTTATTATTTATTATTTATTATTTATTATTTATTATTTATTATTTATTATTTATTATTTATTATTTATTATTTATTATTTATTATTTATTATTTATTATTTATTATTTATTATTTATTATTTATTATTTATTATTTATTATTTATTATTTATTATTTATTATTTATTATTTATTATTTATTATTTATTATTTATTATTTATTATTTATTATTTATTATTTATTATTTATTATTTATTATTTATTATTTATTATTTATTATTTATTATTTATTATTTATTATTTATTATTTATTATTTATTATTTATTATTTATTATTTATTATTTATTATTTATTATTTATTATTTATTATTTATTATTTATTATTTATTATTTATTATTTATTATTTATTATTTATTATTTATTATTTATTATTTATTATTTATTATTTATTATTTATTATTTATTATTTATTATTTATTATTTATTATTTATTATTTATTATTTATTATTTATTATTTATTATTTATTATTTATTATTTATTATTTATTATTTATTATTTATTATTTATTATTTATTATTTATTATTTATTATTTATTATTTATTATTTATTATTTATTATTTATTATTTATTAGTTATTATTTATTATTTATTATTTATTATTTATTATTTATTATTTATTATTTATTATTTATTATTTATTATTTATTATTTATTATTTATTATTTATTATTTATTATTTATTATTTATTATTTATTATTTATTATTTATTATTTATTATTTATTATTTATTATTTATTATTTATTATTTATTATTTATTATTTATTATTTATTATTTATTATTTATTATTTAAGTTCAATCTTCGGCTAAAAATAGCGTGTAAAATAAAGTGTGTGCGTTTATTATTTGAGAGCAAATCTCGCGATGAAGATTGGGACGTACGAATTATTTTCGAGGTTTGCGTTTATTATCAAACGTGCATTCGGTCGGAGCTGGGAGGTAGGTGCCCTCGTCGAGGACGATAACTAACTCTCCGGCTGTACTGAATAAAGTGGGATGAGATAAAGAAGCCAGCCCAGACATTGCTGACTCGCTCAATTACGGAAATAAAAAATAACAAGAATAAGATTTAAAAAAAAAATGATACCATATCAGTGTCAGTTGTATAAACGTGCTTTCGGCCCGGCACATGTATCAACTTATACGCTTTACAAACGATTTTCGTTAACGAGTCACGTTCTCACTCGGCGCCGCGCTTTCTCTTCCGCGAGTCGCGAAACGTGACGATTATCGTTATAATGACCGAATCGAATAAAATTTCTATCTCTCGATGATGCCACGCGATATCGCGCAACGCTTCTCGTATTCCTAATAAATTACTAATTTTTTTATCTCAAGTTCTTTCGAATTTATCAATAAATTGTCTAGAAAAAAAAACGATT
The DNA here is from genome assembly GCA_963971145.1 of Sussaba pulchella. Taxonomy (NCBI): domain Eukaryota; kingdom Metazoa; phylum Arthropoda; class Insecta; order Hymenoptera; family Ichneumonidae; genus Sussaba; species Sussaba pulchella. The sequence goes on from OZ020168.1 coordinate 16,671,614, forward strand.
GCACTCAATTTTGCGTAGTCATTTTTATGAATAATTTGTCGCAAAATTCAAAGCTTACCGAAAAAAAAAGTATAAGACCAATTTATTTTCATTGACAAACAATGTATCAACATCGTCGTGACGGAGAAAAATGTATTTTTCTTAAATTAATTCAATAGCGGATAATTTTGCAATTTTTTTTTGTTTTTCCAAGACGTTACGTCGAGATATTAATAACTCTGCACTCTGACGGAGGTTGAGGGTTTATTGGTTGTTCGTATCCTTGACAATCGTGCGAGTTTTAATACAGCGAATTAATGACGAACTTATTCTTTTTTTTTTTTTTGATCCCGAGAGCTGATAACAAAAAAACGATGATAGCGCGTGTAAACGACTATTGATGAAAACTCGGGTAGTCCGGCAGTAAATTGCGCGAATATATGCGCGGTGTCTACGAAGCGCGCGACCACTTTCGTTCAGAAAAAAAAGAAAATGAAGAAAAAAATGAGAGAAAAAAAAAGAAGGAATAATGCGTCAGATAAGACGGATCGATATATCATGCATGTCACATTATTCCAGAAGTCGAATGCGACTGAAACATCGTTGCTCGTCCGGTAATATTCCACTCCTTCGTCGAACAGCTCGCGCTGGATGTAACTGCATTATTTCTCGTATGCATGCTCAAGTAGATGCACTGCTAAGGTACGGAAACCCCGCAGCTGGCGGGTGTTCGATATCCAGTCGGATATTTAAAAGAACCACAACATCTGATCACGAAGAGTAAAAAAATTAATAAGAGATAGAAATCAAATCGAGATTTATCGAGACTTGGAAGCAACAATTGAACTAACTAAAGAGGCCACGAATGGTGCTACAAATAAAACTAAATATATACCAAATATATGTGAAATATAATAACAAATTCTGATTTCTTTTCGATAAATAGCTCCCGAGAAATTTATTTGTCGCTAATAATTGGTATTATTGTATTATACAATACAATTATTATTATTAATAATAATAATAATAATAATAATTATAATTAATAATAATTATTATTATTATAATTAATAATAATAATAATAATAATAATAATAATAATTAATAATAATAATTATTATTATTATATTTGATAATAATAATAATAAAAATAATAATAATAATAATAATAATAATAATAATAATAATAATAATAAAAATAATAATAATAATAATAATAATAATAAAAATAATAATAATAATAATAATAATAATAATAAAAATAATAATAATAATAAAAATAATAATAATAATAATAATTATACAATAATATAATATAATATAATTATACAATAATTATTATTGTTCTTATTGTATTGTATTTTGTAATTGTGTTATTTGTATTATTTGTATTGGTTTGCCGTATTTTTCATATTGTCATGTTATTTTATCACTTTCGTTTGCATTGTATTTTTTTTTTTAACTTCGCGATGGGAAGCACGAAGCCAAGATCGAAGACGATTATCGTCAGAGTTGTGCGTTACGAAACTTGCGCATAGACGCCGATACGGACGATCGACAAACGTTACAGGGTCGCCACGTTCAATCACAAGGGTTGAGACTCTTTGACTGCGAGACTCAACGAGAATAATCAAGAGTAATTCGAAGGGGCTCGCAAAGACCCCACCGCGTGTGTGTCTTCGTGTGTGGGAATAATCGGTGAATCCGATATCGGACGACTTGACGTCGGCACTCGGATTGCAAATCGACGCGGTAATACAGTCGCGTGTGTGCGGCTGACCCTGAGAAACTCTTGCACGTCAATTCTACAATAGAATATTGGAATATATATATATATAGGGAGGCATGTCCCGAATCAGTGGATTGAAAACTGTCCATCCCTCGATATGGGCGATGATTTTTAAAAAATATCTTTTGGATCCTACGACCTCGCCTATTTTTTTTTTTTTTAGATTTTTTAGACCTCTCTCTTTCTCCCGCGCGCTGCCCTATTTTTTATCGAGAGGTAGCTGCTGTTTACCCCTTTTTCATTGAATGACATTTTTTTAAAAATTTTATTTAAATTGAGAAAATCGATTTCATTGTTATTTTGATTATTTTTTTATAGGAAAAAGTAATCAAAAAATGGATTTTCTATCGATAATAATAAAAAATCGATTTTTTTGCAAGATAGATTTATATTTTTTCCAAGACGGAAAGCCATTATCATATGATAAAATTTCGATAAAAATCGAATTTTCTTTCAAATTAGGAGGGGGTGGGGAGATGGGGGGTCTGAAAAATCGAAACAAGAATAATTGTGGTCGTAGGATCCCGGAGATACTAAAAGAAAATAATCGACTACGTGGAGAGTTGAAATGGTTTTTCATTCCGTGATTTAAGATTTCTTAGCTCACATATTTATACATGTAATCAAAGATAGAAAGTAAAAATTGAGTAGAAAAAATCGAATCGCATCTAGTCGAGAAATTTATCGAGTGGTCGATCGGGTCGCTGAACAGTCGAGAGAGCAAAACCGTTTTGTCAATCGACACCGCAATAACCAAAAGAAAAAGAAAATTTCTCACTGAAAAGCAAGTTTCTAAAGATAAATATAAACAGCAAAATAATTTGTCGATATTGTTGCTCCGGGAATATAATTTTAAGCTTTTTCAAAACAAAAAAAAAATCAAAACTAATCCATTCTAGCCTCGCAATTCTATCATTCGAAATCGTTTCATTCCGAACAATGTTCATTCTTCAACGTCCACATAATCCGTTTGGTCTGCTGCAAATCGCGTGGATTTATGTAATCATAATTTTTTTTTTCGTTCAAATCGGAACGCGTAGTTGCCGCGAGATAACGGAGAGGACCGACGTCGAGTCTGTTCCGAATTATCGCGTAAGCCTCGAAATCCGTGGTCAATATAATTTATGCCAAGGCCGCAAAGTGAGCCCTCCTAACCGCGACCTTTGTCGCGTGCGGCTGCGATAACGGATAACACTTGTCCCCCCCCCCCCCCCATTATACATCCTACAGCACTCCACTTCTTAGATAATCAGATTTCTTTTTTAGTTTTTTTTTTTTTTTCGTCACCCCACAAATCTCTTTTATCGGTACTGCGGTCAATGATTGCCTATTTCTTTTGTTTTCTTTTGGTGCGGTTTAGAATGCCACAATCTTTTTTCCTCGCGAATTATAATCAGAATACGATCAAGTCATTATCGTGCGATCGAATTATTTAATCAATGCGGCGAAATAAAAAAGTTTCCGGGGTACGGATCGAACTACAATTCAATGTTCCGAAAGATCAATGAATCAAATTTTGAGAAGCTCCGAAAAAAATGTTTCCGTATCCGTTGTGTCGTTTTCGAAAAACAATTGTTAAAAGACTATTCGTCCGAAGTGGTTAGAAAAAATTACAGAACATGCTTCGAAAATTATGGATCATGTACGAAAAGTTCATTGATAAGATATAAAATGGCGACATGTAGAAAAAAATGCATAAATAGACGAAAACGGAAACAAAAATCGCCACTCGTCGCTTTATATGGGTTAATCTATCTGTCGTCATAATATAATAAAGTTCGGCGTCATTTTTTGGCCAACAACTTTGTTGCATTCCGAAAACCTCGATAGCCAATGAATAACGATGAAAATGAAAAAAAAATTCTTCTCCATCGAAGATAAAAAAAAAATAAAAGCACTTGTATCAACAAGTGTTACAAATTTATTCGTCACGTGGGCGCGTAAATTCCGTCGCCGAACAATTTTGCTCGTTTGCACGAAGGCGCCAGCGCACATCATGGCAAATAGTATTGTACGCGTACGTATCAGAGCGTAACAACGTCGAGTGCGATCGCACTACTTAATCAATAAAATTCTCCCACACGTTGACGCGAAGATATACTCAATGAGGGCCGCAAGGGTGTGGGGAGGGGGGGGGGGGGGGGGGGGAGCATAACGTTTTGTAGGTACCAGCGGTTGTCAACCTTTCGTTTTCAACCCACGCGTGCGATGAGTCGCTTTTTCATTGACGGACCAATGGTGCGTCAAACGATAGCAATTGCGACAAGTGACAGATTTTTCTTTAATTTTCGCGCCGTGGCGGTGAAATTTGAACTGTTTCAACTTTATTTTTACGTAATTTTGATGATTGTGTCAAAATAAATGACGTCAATATACTATGGGTTATAAATCAAACAAATGAATAATGCATTGATTGAACAATTGGACGTCCTCAAAATCTTTTCTTCTGTATTTCCTTTAGTTCATCTTCCTTTTCTCCATTTCAGACATTGTTTTCGAGAAGAATAACGGCAATTAATGACGCTTTCGTATTGTTTATAATTTTTGTTGTTTATATTTGTAGCAATCTCTGTCAACAATTGCATGGCCTCTTCGCGCACATGCCATGTTCCTCTTTTAAATTATTTGCTAATATTCAAATTAACAGAAGTCCTGTCTCCTGATTGCCAGTCTTTCGTTTTTCGTTCGCTTGTGACGAAAATCTGTTCACTTTCAATTAAGTACGTCCACAGCAGTTCGAAAGAAATAACGTCTCCTTGTGTTTACCCTCCGTGGCCTGCTGGTTGTGATTGCGTAGTTGGCTACCAGGTGAAAATTGTCCTGTTCAATTTTACAAGGACTCGACCTTGTAAAATTGAACGACTGACTTGATGATCGTCATCGGATTCGGATTGATCAAGCGAGAAGTCACATCGAAGTAACGTTCAATTGATTCGGCTCGTTTAATTCGTTTTCCGCCAGAATAAAAATGATGAGATAAAACAAATGAGAATCC